>VTPC01001177.1:0-15128 GCA_011009095.1 Ignelater luminosus
TTTTTTTAAATATTTTGATTGAGTTATGTTAATAAATAATATTTCAAGACTAAACTGCAGCATTCTTTTATTGAGATTAGACTGAAATCACTTTGATTCCCATTTGAATAATATATTAATTATATTTATAGTCTTTTTATGTTAATTTTAAAATGACGTCACATAATGATGTAATACAGAATTGTCAAATCGCATTCTAAATGTAACCTCGAATTTTTTCAATAGAGTGCGTCTAGCACGAGACTGCTTTGGTAGGTAAACACAGGTACTATTGGAATCAATTAAAAGTAAATTATTAAATTTACATTACACAGCTAAAATCGGACGTTTACTTTCTATTGCTCCCGATAGTACATAACACGTAAAAACATTTGTTTCAATCAATCCTACAAATGAAAAACTCGAAAACAGATAACTTTCAAATTCAGAGCAACAGAAGTTGTTAGCAACAAAGCAGTTTGTCATCCAACATTAGGTATGAAAAATTAATTAGATTTTAACTATTTCATCCGCACAACAGATTTAACCTATAGTTGGAAGTTTTTAAATTAAATCTTAAATTACCATCACGTCATTTTGAACTTAAACTTAAGAATAATATACTTGAAATCACATGAAATCACTTGAAATCAACTGAAATCACTTGAAATCAAAACTGAAATCTAATGAAATCACTTGAAATCTTGAAATCAGATGTACACCATTTATTAGAGAGAATTACCTCTTGATTTAGATTAAGTGACTTTGAACCATGCTATAGCATTTCCATGATTTTTGGGTTTGAGTCTTCACGATTCTTAAGATCTGTTTCTTCAAATAAAACCGAACTATTATATTGGAGATTCCAATTTTCTGTGATCCTTTCTGTGTTTAATATCGTTGGCTTTGCAATACACTTAACACCACTCTGCATCTCCTCAATAGTTTGAGGACCACTATACTAAATGATTAGATGCAGGGTTCAGAGCAACTTTTTACAAAAAAAGAATAGTTGAAAATGTAACTTTTGATTTTAAAAAAGTAACCAAAAAGTAACCTTCATATTGCTACCCTGACGATAATGTCTATGTAGTTATTTACAAATCAAGACTTGTAAACGTCGTTTTCCAGTTGAGATAAATCTCAGTTACACCTTGGCCTGCAAAATTAATTTAAACCAGAAAATACACCTGTGGCCCAAGGCATGAACAACACTTTTTCTACGATTGACTCCAATATAACAGAAGATTCTGTTTAATTTGAAATTAATTTATAACCTTAGTATCCGTTTCAAATTATAAAACAGTAGGGTAGGCCGTGATTTACATCTATTGACAGCATCACAAAAAAAGTTATATTTTGTTTCTGTAAGTTGTTAATATCTCATGTTGTCAGCTTCTCCCCGATTTCAAATTACAAATCAAACAAAACATGATATAGTCAATCACTATTTCATTCTATTCCAGAACAGTGCCAACAAACTGGACCTTAATTTGGATATGAAAAATGGTAAATGAATTAAATTCAAAAAAGAAAAATTCATTTTTATACAATAAACAACAAACTTCTCTAAACTCAGACTTGAATAACTGAACATACTATATACAGTGTGTCCGCGGATTGAGTTGACAAGAGGAAAAACCTTTTTTTTTTATTATTGGTCTTAGAACAAAATGTCAGTCTTGATAAAATTTTCTGATTGTTTCAAACCCTCCAATAATGGTAATATAATTTTGATGTTACCAACAATAATGAAGAAAATTTAAAAAGACGCATTACTTTAGTATAAAAAAACGACTTAAATTCTAAATTTACTCGAAAATCAAATGATCATGTTTGAACTGCACCTACAAAAACAGCTAACATGGCAACCTGATTTTTGAATAAATTTAGAAAAGTCGTATTTTGAATACTAAAATAATGCGTTTTTTAAATTTTCTTCGTTATTGTTGATAACATCAAAATTATATTACCCATTATTGGAGGTTTTGAAACAAGCAGAAAACCTTATCAAAAATGACATTTTGTCCTAAAACCAATAATAAAAAAGTTTTTCCTTTTGTCAACTCAATCCGCGAACACACTGTATATACACATACTCAAACTTTTTCTCTCTCAAAAGTTTTTTATTAAAACAAAATAGGCATGCCATTAAGAGATAATAGGTTCTTGTTGAGAATAAACATACCCATGGAAATAGTTGCAAATGCTTACATATAAAAATCTTGACATTCGCGTTCAGTTGTAAAATCGAAGCGATTGAGATAAGTGAAATTTGTATTAAAAAGAGGTGAGATGCCCTACGTAAGATTGTCAGATGTGCAGAGGGGAAGAATTGTTGCTAATGTTGAGCAGGGAATGCTACAAAGACAAATCGCACTAACGTTAGGCGTCTCTCAGTTGTGTCAAAAACATTTGCAAGGTGGAATTGGGAACACTCAAGAACAGGCCGAGACAAAGTCGTCGAAGGGCAACTACTGCCAGATAGGACCTTTTTTTATCTCCGATTGTTAGAAGAAATTCAATCATTTCGCATCCAGAGCTACAAAGACAACTCTTGGAAGCTACAGGTTTAGAGTTTCAGTCGAAACGGTACGAAAGAGACTTCGTGCCCAAAATTTATTTAGGAGACAGTTAAGAGTTTCCGAGTTATCCAGGCAACACAAACGTAACCGGTTGTCTTGATCACCAACATTGGATAATTGAAGATTGGCAAAATGTCTTTTTTTCGGATGAAACCAGAATCGGTCTTAGATCAGACGACCGTCGAATTCGAGTTCTAAAAGGTCGAGGTAGACAAGTTAGACTCCAAACTGCCAGATCCGTTCCAAAATATCAAAGAGGAACTGTAATGTTCTGGGGGGGGGGGGGGGGGGGGTTTTAAGATGGGAAAAAAAACTCCTCTCATTCCCATACGGCAAAGTTTAACTGAACGCAGATATGTTGGCGAAGATTTCATCTTTATGCAGGATAATGCACCTCCGCATAGTAGCAGAGCTGCCATAGATTTTTTGTAAACAGAAGCTATCACTGTTTTGGAGTGGTCTGCCTGCTCGCCTGATCTTAACCCAATTAAGCATTTGTGGGAGTTGAAGAAAAATATTTTTTTCATTTCAACTTTAAGAATTTCTCGTTTTATGTTTGAAAGTAGTTCAAAAAAAAACCTTTTTCATTGAAAAAAGTTATAAAAGTAACTTCAATATAAAGAAAGTAACAAAAAGTTGCAAAACAGAAAAAGTAACCTTTAGTTAAAAAAGTAACTAACTCTGAATCCTGTTAAGATATCAACCAATAGCTCGGAGGCAGTTATTAATTTAACTTCCGACACATATAGTTTTTACTTCTACTAAAATTACGTTTTGCATTTCTCGATCACCTTGTATGAAATAGATAATATACTAAATTAAATAGTTAAAAAATTCGATTAGAAAAGCCCAAGCGGCCAACGCAAAACATTCGATCAGCCCAAAAGGTCTAATCAGCCTCAAAAGCTTTTCATTACCGTATTTTCAAGTTTTTACATAATTGTCTTTGATATTGTCGCAAAGGGACGCAGTTGTCTAGTATTTCTCCTACAGCCAAGCTTGTATGCTTGTTTATACTATACCCAAAGCTTCAGAAAGTTTAGATGTTTTTGGGTTTCAGATTTAACCAAAGAGTACATTCTTTTATTTTGTAAAGGTGCTAAGAAATTCGCTAAGTAGCTGCAGTGGATACTCAAGGATTTGTCGCAAGAGCGGGCAGCTAAAAAACTTGCAATCAAGTACAACAACGTGTGTTCTGAAAACGTACGACCAACCAAGCGATAAACTCCGCACACGTCAAAAGATATAACTAATGTCGACCTTGTAAATACAGTTATTCAGACGACAAGATTTTATGATAAACCGTTTTCATAGGGTAAGCTTACAATGCAGAGGCCCTTGAGGAGACACTGAAAAAATCATTCGCTTTGGTTAGCGTCAATGATTAATTAACTGGAATAATACTCATAATATATGAACAAATCTTTGCGCCGATTAGTTAGCCCCAATGGGCATGTAAGAAATTAGAACCATTTTTGATAAGTCAGTGCAAAATGAATACAGCATCTACAGTTTGATAGTTTCGCCGTACACTCATTCTCCACAGTTCACGCATTCCTCCATCAGCTTCGTCATAAGATGAACTCTTTTTCTTCGTTACGTAGTGGTAAAAAAACCAAATCATCTGAGTGCTCTCTTAAGACTTTTGCGCCCTCCCATTCCATGCAGTACAAAATTTAATTTTTAGACTAATTTCCGTGCCCCTATGACGATGGGTTCTAAGGCAAGCTGGGGTCCGTTCGGTTTTCTTACCGATCACTACATACAATTTGACAAATGTCAAAAACGCCCGAATCACTGATTTTTCCTATAGTATACAGTGTGTCCAAGATAAGGATGCACAGCATGAGGATAATAATAATAATAATAATAACGAAAATCGAGAAATGTACTTTTTTAAAAATATCTCTGAAACTATCCAAGATATCTAGATTTTGCAAACGCTAACAAAAAGGTCCTATAAATACCAACTTTCATCCCATTTAACCGATGCTGTATCTCTTACCGTTTCCAAGATCCCCATGCTGTGCATCCTTATCTTGGACACACTGTATAGTCGGGAGCCGTATCATGTGAATATTCAGATTAAAATGTATGCGCCATTGCAAAAAACACCGATTCGACAAAACGATCAATTCGATATCGTGTGAACGGGCTCTTAGTGAATACTAGAAAATTAGGATTTGACATGGGATCAAAAAAATAGTGAAATGTTATACGGAAGTATCGAGGATTTTGAAATTCTTAAATATACCTTAGTGACTGTTGAATAGATTTGTACCAGAAATACTTAGAACAAGACACTTCAGCGAAATTTGAAAAAAAAACTTTTTAGATGAAAAACTGAAAAATATAGAAATAATAAGTTACGTAGTCAAGTATTATGGATGTTAATTTTGGACTAATTATAAGTAGAATATATCATTGCTAGTTGATTTTTGCTTTCGATCGTTTATACAATATCAACCATAAAACAATTGAAACATCAAAATACTGCACTCGTGGTTGAAGAGGATGGTAATTATATACAAACTGTCAACTACCAAAGTGATGTCTTTAGCAGTTGTAATGGAACAAGATGTCTAACTTCAAACAGTATGGCAGACATTAACTGTCTTCGTACTTTTTGGTAGAGAACTGTAATCAGAATCGCATTTTATTACGTGAGTAACTTTTCACTGTTGATAGATTTTCACTACTCCTTTTTGTGCATTTATGACAAACGTGATAATATGTGATAGTATCTACAGTACATTTTTTTATTATAGAATTCAGAGTAGGCCATGACTTACAATTTCTATAACTATATGACATCGATGCTATTCTCACTAAAAAAGTTACCAGGTCACATTGCATATTTTTTGTACACTGTAAGAATGAAATCTCGACTACTCTGAATTCTATAATAAAAAATGCACTATAGTAGTACGTCAAGAGATTTATAAATATAGAACGCAAAATACACAATTTATTAATGAAATGGAGAAATACATTTCATAATGGCATTTAATCGAAGTTTTGATTGAAAAATTCCTGATCAACTATTCTAGTTTCCTTTTCAATGTCAACAACTAAAGGTAAGAGTAGTATTTACACGTGGGTATTACTAATATAAATTTTCTATCGCAGTAGTAATATAACATTTTTAGATTTTGTTTGTTATCTACCTACGTTCGTACGTGAGATCTTATTATGCAGCGCAACGATGATTAATTACTGTAATCATATGAATTCGCAAAAAGCCATCTAGTTGGCCCTGACCATACAGTAACAAGTTACTTATTGCAGAATTCGCGGAAAACTTAATTTATACCCTAAAAAGATACAATAAAAACAATATTGAATCTGTAAAGTCAATTAGGAAAATACCAGAACCGATTGAAACCGGTTTTTCAATAAAAATATTTTTCCGAATTAAATTTAGGAAATTGATTAATTCATTTGTTGTGTCTCTCGAAATCGTTTATAGGAATTAGAACACACATGGTATTCCCGAAAGGACAAATTAAATCCGTACCAGTTTGCACCATAGCAATGGATGATGACACCGTATAACATCGCCCTCCCACATGAAGGAAACAGACACTTATTTAATTGTAGTACCACCAGCCGTCAGAGCTTTGTAGAAAAAATTAATTTGAAATTTAAAAAATGAATGAACAATTTAAATCTGCATATAATAGCTAAACGCTTTTTTTTTCATTTTTGCGTTCTGAGATATTTAACTATTGTTATAGAAACCACGAAAACCAGTAAAAACTGCCAATCATCACTTTCATGTGATTTAAAACAGGTTATTTAAATAAATAAATAAATAATAAATTTTTGTTTATAACATACCTGTAGATATTTCCATTTAAAACGAGATTAATCAACTCAGTGTTAACCATTGTGATTTAAACACGAACTAGAAAAAAAATTCTTAAATACCTAATAATAGTAGAAATGCAATAATGACCTAAGAAACTTTAAATTCTGGTTGGTACCTGGTACCCGGATAGTTAAGTATACACGTAATTAACTTCCATATTAATTAACGTAATGAATTTTTCAAAAGAAACATTCTTTTCTATGTAAACATTCTTATCATACATGCGCTAACATTAATAATTTCTTTTTTATTTGCATTATTATATAACAAAAATGTAAATGATGCACTAAATGAGGTTTTTGACAAGAAATAAAATAATTATAGAATAAAATAACCAGAAGGACTGGTCTCTTCAACAATAACAATATGTAGAGATTGATGCACCTTGGTTTTCGTTCATTTTAAATATGCAAATTATTAAGAAAAAAGTCATAGGTAATATGTCATTAACGACTACCATCGAAACAAAAACTTGCAATAACGTCAAAGATCACAAGATCGTTTACCTTCATTTTAATTTTTCCAGATTTCATGGTCAATATAAGTTCGCATTAATAGCTAAAAAGATCTACAATTTAAATTTATGCATAGAATCCGACACGTGTTTACTATTTTATTAAAAAGTAATACTCTAATATTTTGAGGAAGAAACGTTTAAATTGCTGAAAAGAAAACATTTTATCGTCTGCTATAATAAAATACTGACGGGTGTCTGATTTATTATTTATCATTGTTGCAAACGAACGAAGCGAATTCAGGTGTAAAGCAATTTTAATATTTGAGCAATTTGAACAACAATCTGTGAATAAAACAGATTAGATAATTTTTGAATTAAAATACTTTCATTTTATTAGTTGGAACACCTTTATAAGCACACCTTTAAAAAACAAAAGTTTAATATTGTGAACATACTAATTTTAATAAAATGCTAACAGGAAATAAAAAAATTAAAATTTATTAATTTACAAGTTATCAAAGTTAAAAACAAACTTGTTCAGATGACTCATAGTAGTTGCCAAAACTCTGTTGCTTAGTTTGTTTAATTATAATAGTGACATCTATCGATATGAATTATAATACACTCGGTTATTGACAATACTAATTTAATTTGAATGTATAGTGTGTCCAAAACGAGAAACTCTAAGCTCACCATTGGAATCTCGGCAAGGATAACACAAAAGTTGATTCAATTGGAAAACAGTTCAGTTGATGCCTTTGGAGATTAATTTCTTCGATATAAAAATATACTTATCCACGAATTCTTAAATATTTGCTGAAAGTAAAGCTTTTCTAATTTCTTTAGGGCCAAATAAAACATAGATTAGTTAAACTCCAAAGAAGGTAACTGTTTTCCAGTTTTTGAGATTTCAATGCCATGGTAAGTTGCAAATTTCAAATTCAAGAAGAATAATGTGAAATCCATAGAAGGCAGCGGCATTATAAAAAATATAAAACCCACGAATTTTGTTTTAAGTTTCTTCATAGTTCCCAAGAGAACCCATGGTCAACTGTATTCTAACCTCAGATATTACATACAAACTATTAAGTACCTTTTATTGCTACTAATCTCCATCTCGTGTAGTTAGTTGTATTTTCCCTTACAATCGGTTTAGTCCAATTATTAAGCTGTAACAGAGACAAATTCAAGTTAAGAAAGATAAAAGCCAGCAAATATCTTAGAATTAATGAAAGATCCGTTATGATCTGATGTCATGGAGACATTTTGTATTGTTGAAACCCTTCATTGAAATGAGCACGTTAAATGCATCTAAAATGGTTATTCCAGAAAATGTTTCTACTATCTTCAATCATTTTATTTTTAGCAACTTTGTTAAGTTTTATATTATTGCCTGAATTTACATTTAAGAAGAAATAAAAGAATTCACGACCTTACTCTTCCACATTTGCTTAGGCGTCCATTACAATCACGCTCTATCAACTGTTAAGGTGGATCCACACAACAAACGATCAGAATAATGGACTTCGGCTAAAGCATTTTAAAAGCCCATAACGCAATCTATTGTTGTATGAAAAATAACAAACATAAAATTAAGACAACACGGAAAAAGGCCGCGAAATAACTGCAGGTAATGATTGCACGTCATTTGCATAGATAAACATTAAACACATAGTTCTTTAACTAAACTGCCTAATCTTGTAAGTTTAACAGTTGCTGCAATTTTTGCTTTGCGCTGTACGAACATGGACGTCAACCACACATCCATTCGCTTCGTTGATAAACATGGAATTACCTTTGCGATTTATTTTAAATTCTCTAAGTAGTTTAAAAGAATTATGTTTACTTGTTCGTATGCGCATCTAGCTTTGATTTTCTTGTAGTTAATTTCGAATCATAAAATTACGATTGCTGAATACAAGAATTAAAATGAAACGGCCACCATAGAATTGGTATTTGTTACTGAGCGCAACAATTTGAACTTAATCAATATCCATATATCGTATATTGTTTAACAAACTTTGATTTTCTTTTCAAGTAAGAATTTAAACACTTTGTCAACTTCTTACAGCATCTATTGTGTTTCTATGGCATTTTTTATTTATAACAAGTTCTCTTTATTTACAAACTAAATACAAAACGTTCTATTCTTCTTCTATTTCGTTTTCTATTCAATAATTGAAGACGTCGCGGGAAAAACGATCTAAGTCACAAATTAGAACTTTTGAAATAGAGCAATTTTAAAGTTTCAAGACCTACAACATTTCTTGTGTTAAACTAGTAATTTTGTTTTATTTTTAATGATAGTACATTTATTGTTAACTAATACATTACTATACTATAAATGAAAAGTAAATTATTATGTTATTCTTATAAACTTTAGAATACAACTTCCACTTGTCATATAGAAGAATGATTCAAGTCCATACATCAAATCTAAAGAAAATATTCATTCTTCATTTTAGGTGGCATTAAATACCTATGGATGTTCTTACCTCACTTATCCTCGACACTTGGTACCTCGATGTGATGAACTAGCAGATTACGATAGTGGTTTTGGTTCGTTATACTATCTTATGAGAATGGCTAAAGCTTCTTTATATAGTAAACTCAGCATGCTATAGCCCCAATTTAAATCTTTCTTTGATTTAATCATTATACCATTATAACTATCACGAGCTTCTATTGTTCGGGCATGGCTTGAATTTACAAAAGCTTCTTTGATAGGCCAAGTTGCAACAGGAGAAGTTTTTTTGTAAAATGTTGCAAGATATTTTGTCCATGCAAAAAACATATTTTGGCTACTTTGACTACATCAAATGGAAAATGTTTGGATCTAGCATTTTCAAACTCCGGAATTTCTACTGTCGCCTTTTGATTTATAAGTCCAAAGTCTTTATCACACTCTAGATATGTTTTGTTTTGGACTGCGCAAGAGTCACAGTAAATTTTGACATATGAAACCACAAGCAACTGGCACCACGATTGATATTATTTTGTCAACTAAGAATACATCTTAGCGCTAGAGTACTCCTAGTCGTAAACCCCTTTATGTGGACTTGGATCGGTTTTACATAATACGACGTGGACTTAGATCGGTATTTGGCCAATCATAATAAGCCTGTTAATTAGTACCTACATTAGTTACTAGATGGTAGTAAAATAAACTTTTTTTAAATTTGGACTTAGATCGTTTTTCCGCGACGTCTTCAATTGCATTTAGTGTTGATTTATTATACAGCGTGCCCGAAAAGTATGAAATATCCTATATATCTCGGTAAATATGCATTTTATGGAAAAGTGTTTCCTATAAAAGTTGTTTAGTGTTTAGTTTTACATTACAGGGCAATACCAAATAACTATTTTTTAAAAAAACAAAAGCGCAACGAATAATGCTTCAATTGTTTTTAATGGGAAGGTATCCCTTTATTGTACTCATTTGATAAAGAATGTTTTTCTCTTTTCAATGATGTAAAACTTTGATACACTTGCATAAGTAAATCTTGAAAAAAAAATTGAAGCATTATTCGTTGCGCTTTTGTTTTTTTAAAAAATAGTTATTTGGTATTGCCCTGTAATGTAAAACGAAACACTAAACAACTTTTATAGGAAACATTTTTCCATAAAATGCATATTTACTGAGATATTTAGGATATTCCATACTTTTCGGACACACTGTATACGTATAGCATTGCTAATTTTAGAATTGTCATTTAATAGATTGTTTTGTTGATTTATTAGATTCTTAGAAGCTAATTGATCTATCTTATATATACACTTCGCACTTTCTAAGTTAGTAGATTCTAGATACAAGTAGATAGAAACAGCCGCCAATAAAGTGAGTTTCGGCATTGCACGTTCATTAAGAAGTTGGTAGCCGATTGGCAACAGTTGTGAAGTTTGAAGAGCTTGACTTCAAGAAGAATACAAATCTTCAACCTAATGATTAAAGAGAAAAAATGTCAAAAAATACAAGAAAGTCTGGAAAGTGGGAAAAAAGTGTAAATGTACAGACAATTATAGTATAATGTATTAGTGTTAGTAGGCAAGAGATCAGATACTATTGACGTCAGAAGCCTCTGGCATAGCTTATATGTTAAATTGTAGTATCGTTCTTTCTACTGTTTATTCTTTGTTCCTTATGGTCTTTTCAACACTATTGCAGCTGTAATAGCAGGCGAAAAGCTGACTTATATAACGCAATTTTGATACCGCCGAACTCCAACCGTGCACGACTTTGATCAACATAAAAAGTCCAAAAGCTAAGTCATCATTGACCATGGAAAATCTAAAAAAAAGAGCATAAAAATGAAGATTTAAGTACCTAATGAAACTTAATGTTTGAGTATTACAAACAGTAGTTTGACATCACGAAACGATATGCTTGTAAACGAATAAGACGAATTCTTTCAATCAATAGCAACACAACAATGTTACACCTGTAGCAAACTATAATGAGAAAGTTGAGCGTCAGTTACGCAATAGAAATGTTTAATTATAACCGTTTTATGTGCGAGGGTGGAATACGTATCACAACATAACAATAAATCTAATATGATGGTTAGTCGATCACAACAACTTTACATCTTTGTGTTATGACATAAAAGGTTTAAATCATTCGAGACAACATAAATCAATTAATTCTAGCAACAAGTCTTTGACTAATATTAAGATGTCAACTTTGAAACAGAACATAGAGAAATAGCAAAATTGTAATTATCAATCAAAAGTGAATTTTTTTTTGCGTCTGACGACACCAAAGATTTTAAAATCGGTCGGCAGGAAAGACGTGGATTTCAATGCTATTTTGAGTTGACCTCCGGTATAACCAAAGAATAATCAAATAATCGCCAAGGTAGTCTGACAATCGACATTTGAAGACTAAAAAAGTGCCAAAATGGCAAAGTCCATAAGTCTGAAGATAATGATTGATGAATTAATTCTGAAGTATTCTTTAGGCATTATAATTATTTATTTTTATCGAGAAATCTACATGAAAATTTTTCGTGCATGTATCAGTTTTCCTCATATACTAATAAATTACATTGATAATTACAGGCAATGCCGGTAAAATCTATAATAAAACGACCAATAACATTTTGAAAGTTATTTGTAAGTTGTTACTCTACAACCATATTAGTCATGTACTGCAAAATTATTGCTACTTATAATTTTTGCATTTTATTAACTGTATTTTTATTATCAGTCCATATCCGTTTGCCCATGAATATAATCAGTAAATACCAACAATTATTATCAATGTTTTAACTATTTTATTAGCAAAAACCTAAAAAATTACAATGTTAAAAAAGAATAAGGTCGTCGTCATTGATGAATGGATGACTGCTTTTCGATTTCGTCTAATAAACAGAAAAATCCTTATTTAAGCTTTTATTGCGAGAAAATTACTTTTATTTTTGCTTTCGGAGAGAGTTTATAAAAAGAAATGACGGCAAAATCAATTTTCTAAATTAAGCATACCTACCAGCAATTGTTCAGGAATTTATATAAAACAATAATTAAGTTTCTTCCTTCAACATTACGTAAAAATATATACTTGGTAACAAATTGAAGGAAATGATTAGTTATTATTTAAAGCTGGCGAACTCATTACCTCGTATCACGTAATGAACGAATCCGTTCTTTAATAACTGAAAATTTAATTTTCTAATTACGGGATTAATCAGACATGCTTTTCATATTAAGTGAATTGAAGCAGGCGCCTTCTTGAAGATCTCATTAAAATAAAGCTTGGCTTGGTTTATATAAGAAGTTCGTTCAACAACAGAAATCGCACCGTTTTTATAAATTACAGCACCAGCATGAAACTCACACCAGATGTTTAAATAATTAAATTCAACAAAAGAAAAACATATGATCTTATTAAATACTTTTGAGATCAATTTAAACAGTTCCTGCTGTTAAACTTTTGTGTAGATGCAGAAGGTTTTTAATAATTTAGTTCTTGTTCTGAAATAAATTTCTTTCGATTTTTTCGTAATTAAAACTGCATTTTTATGTTATCTTTAAATATATAACCTACATCTTTGTAGATTAGTCGGCGAAAAAATATTTAAATTGAAGACGACCGAGGAATAAAGCTTTAGAATGAAAATACTCAATTTTAGATTTTTGTTAGAAACCTGCTGTAAATACGGATAAGACAATTTATTCTGCAAATATTGGTCATTGCACTTCAAGTAAATTCCACATTTAAGGAGTGGCATTATCTGAAATGGGTATCAACATGCCTTTTACCTATTTATTACGGCAGTTGTTTTGTTGTTTTTGTATTTCAAAAGCGTTGGGTTCAATAAGATTAAAAGGTATTGGGAAAAAGACAAAAACATGTTGTGATTATTTTCCATATTCAATAAACTAATATTTTGTCACTTTCTAAATTTAGCTTCTCGATCACTTGACAGTTTTGAAAAAGTCTTTCATTATATCTTTCAAATTGTTAATTGTCCGTCCTTTAAAATTAAAAGGTTTTTCTAGTTTGCTCTCATAATGTGTCTTCTACATATATTATTTCGGATAGGTTTTACTTTTATACATGTTACAAATTTCATTATTCAAACATTAGTTATTAATTGATGAATATAAAAAATTCCTAATATTTTAAAAATATAAAATATTATTTAACTTTGAATCAAATCCAAAGTTCTGCGAGTTTCTCGCATTGCAGCAGAACACGTCCGTTTGCAATATTATAGAAAAACGTTATGGCCCACTAATGATAGCAGAAAAGATATAAACTGTAATCTAGGTCTGTGATTTTCTATAATTGCCTCGATTTGTGGCTTAACGTTCGCTAATTTTGTGTTTAAGAATCTTTTTCCTGTTACAAAATTTAAAATAATGGTACAGCTCCTCAAAACTTTTTCCTCCTATTGCATTGGCAAATCTGTAGTTGAAATATTATAGCTAAGCCTCGTTAGATCAGTCTTTAAGCAGATGGATCTTGACTAAGATGATAATTTTTAAAATGATGGAAATTCTAAATGCACCATCTCCTCTGATAAGATCAAATTATAGTGATGGGTTATGATACTGCGGACAATTTTACCAAACAACACGGCATAGTTGAAAATTGTGGTTTCCATACTGTCTATGGGCTGTGTGGACTTAATTCAGTTTTGCTCACCAGCTCCATAATTATCATCCACTTCTTTGCGTTCTTCTGTCACTCACTACTCTTAATTATGCGCCAAATTGTTGTTCTAGAGACATCCAAGTTTTCGTTGGATTATCTACAACTTTTAGTAGAATTAGATGCGATTCGGACAATTTATCACTTAAATAACCAGAAGACTTTCATTCGTCCAGTGTACAGCTTTTTGCCATCATTCTATCAAGCTTATTCAGGAGATTTGCAATTACAACTAGAATGCAATAACCTTTACAGTTATGTCTTTACACTGAGAGGCTAGAATTTGCCCAAACTTGTAATCAGTTTCTCATTCCCTAAAAGAAAAAGACTAGCTTCTTATATCGTAGGTTGTTTTGGGATAAATAAGGGTGCCACTAAAGTAATAGTATAAACAATAAAGTTCTTTAAGCTACATATAACAAGCATCCATAAAATGAAAAATTAAAAACATGAGTAGCTTAGAAAACTATATTGGGTTATAATTATGGAACAGTGGGAAATCAAATTGTTATGAAATCCTAAAAAGGAGTTGATCTTTAAAAGGCTGAATGAGACTGATGTTCTATTGTTTGGTAATAAATCTCGATTAGGTTTTCGACTTTTGGGAAAGATTGTAATGACGTTGCTAAGACCGACAAAGAGTTCCGAGAGATTATTTCTTCTTTGTGGCGGTGCGACAGTACCATTTACACTGCCGCATTGGCTTGTAAAATCCCCCCTTCCTAATAGCAGATCCCATGTATTTTACCCTTCGTTATTGTGAAAGGGGTTTGTGTTAGTCCGAGTCGTCACGTGATAGGGTGACCGCCGCTAGGCGATGCGGCCCGAGATGGGACTTGTCCTTCGGTCGTTGTCCTGTTAACATCGTTAGCAAGCAGATTGCTTCTTATTACGAGTTCTTTTTGTGCAGTTTTAACTTTTGGGTGTTGGGAATTTTATTATGCAAGAGAGATCTTGTAAAAATTCCAGAAAAACGTCGTCTTGACGATATTGTGTGATCTCGTAATTAAGTTCGGCATATTAGCCGTGATAACTTTCTTATTGTGTGAGCAATTTTGTTTGCTAAGTTTGTGACCGAAAGAG
>VTPC01001177.1:18128-29766 GCA_011009095.1 Ignelater luminosus
AAAAAAAAATTTTCAGAAAAAATGTCTTGTATCTTTGTTAGGTCGGAAACCACCCTCGTATGTAGTTGCCTTGTAGGAGATACACTGTTGACGCAAAGAGCAATATGACCTCCATCTGGGTTTCTTGAAATTTCTTGGGCTTGAGGAATGCCGTTTCACCATTATAGGGATGCACTTACACAGAACGTGAATAGAAGTTTCCTCTCACTGCAATACCTTCCCGAAGTCCAAATAGTGTTGAAATGCAGTAACTATCCGCATGTTTGCTTTGCTCATCTTGAGTAGAGAATTTGCAGTTTTAATAGTAAACCTCTTTATCATGAGTCTAGCTTGCCTGTAGCTTGTTATATTGGCCCAATAATTATGGAATCTCAAGAGTCTAGTGAGTGATTCATCCGTTGGGCGCAGCTTAGCGGGATACCAAGGGGGCCAGTAGTACCTTTCTTGACCAAGACAGCCCTATTGCTAGTTTCTCTGGCATAAGCTTAGGCGCGATGTAGTGAGTGAGGGCGGCCATATTTCTAAATACAATTAATTAAAGAAAAGAATTGGAAAATTGAATATCAGCAGTTACAATGGGCTTTACTGAGTTTGAATATTGCATGGCTTTTCTGTCAGATTTTATTTTCATTACAAGAAAATATCAAAAATGGTTTCTTCTTCCCAATCATTAATGAAGAGACTATACGTCTATAACGGGAACAAACAGCTACCATTTATATCTTTATGTCCGCGGTCGATTCTCAAACAAACCCTCCATAATGCCCGACTTTACTGCAACGTACGGAGTTCGAGAAAACCTCTCATCTTCATTTCTCACAGAGTTCTTTTAAAAACAATTTTGTTTTCTGCTAAGTGTGTTGCGATTTTTGAGAAAACGCGATCGCATTTCTTTCACTTAGATGAAACTTCTAAATTCGATACAGGTCACAATTCACCACAACGATGGTTTTTGTGTATTTGACATCGGTAAAGAACGGCTGTAGTCATTACGAGACCAAACTATAAGAAATAAAAACAATGTTTTCGGAACCGTCGCATAGTTACCAATGACATAGAGGCGAACATGGTTCAGATATGGTTAACAACACAACAGCATTAGGCCGTAAAAGAAAACGGACAAAAACACAGAATACTAAGATGAGATAAATTCAAAACATATCTAGTACTTGTAGGTTTCCAGAACAATCCAGCGTCTGCTTTTAATATTACAAAGTGCCCAAAAGAAGTGAATCGTAATTTCTTTTAGCATTCCGCGTTGGAATACTTGAGTTGTAGTTTCCACTTCTGTTAATGGGAGCAGGAGAAATTGAACTGATCATTGTCATTGGAAAGTGGAACGCAAAATTGAAATAAGCATTGTTTGAACGCGTATTAGCAGTGATACAGTTGGCATTCGATTTGACGATTTCATTAGACATCTTGGCAGAAATCATCCAATCCATTATCTTGCTAAGGAATAGATGATTTGTAAGATTCATCTAACTCGCTTTTCAGATACTTGGACAATATAGAAAAATCTGAACAGTGCTGGAGTTAAAAGCGACATCGCAACATAGTTTAACCATTACCAGGGATCTTTACATAGATATTAAATATAAAAGTGTCTGACCAAATAGCAGCAAAAAAAGTTGAAAAAGAAGAAACGAAGGCATTAAATTGGAAAGACTCATCTGTACATTCCATATCCCAAGGTAACATAGACAAGGACTTCCAAGATTTGTCCAAAATCAGATCGATAGTACTGAAAACTTATTTGTGAGTAAGGTAACTGGACGTGCAAATGGAGACTTTGATGCAGAACAATTCTCAAAAACATTTGGAAAGATATTTTTACGTTTCTGTTAACATCAGACGGCCCACATAGAAAAATAAATAGGCTAATATGCCATTATCAAGAAATATTAGGAAACACTGTTCTATAAAGAGGGCGACGACAAGCTTGAAAGCAAGCAGAATTCCCGATCGAGTTTTTTTCCAGCTCTAGAGTTAAAAGGTCAATGTTAGCAAGCAAGATTTTCAAGATGTGCTAGATTTTAGCTTGAAATTTCGGAATACGCTGGTAATATACCAACTAAGAAGAGCATCGAGTTTTACTTTTATAGACACTCGGAGATTCTAGTGAAGCTAGCCAAAGCAGCCTTCTGAATTAAATTTTGTTCTGTGTGCTGACGACAAACATTTTTCATCCTGCACGCAATACACATTCGATCACTTTTAACTGTATTTTAATTTTTATTTAAAGTAATAAGTTAGAAGTAGGAATATAATACAAGGATTATATTCGGATCTTTCTGCCCAGTCTTCATTCAATGCTGTACCTATAGCTTTACCTTCATCGTCTCATCGTCATAAATATGAATTTTGTTGTACAATTCTTCATGACCAGATCTACTGTTTTGGCAAATACCTATAAGTGTGTTACTGATTTGACACAGTTGTGCAGTTTGTTTACTATCTCAAAAGAGAAAAAGACTTTGCTGAATATCAAGACAATGGAAGCAAATTATACATACAATGCTGAAAGTGTAAAATGGCTTATTTGGAAGATAAGATCTCGAAGCTTTTTTCAAAATCTTAAAATACCGTCAACATTCTTCAGAAGAAATACTGTAAGTCTGCGAAATTAATTCGAATACCAAACAATGTTTGTGTTCGTCAAAAGCATTTTAGCTCGCATTCTTAGAATGGCAAAAAGTGACATTTCGCCCAGAGGAACTTTTTAATAACCAATACAAAATCCATACTATAATGGTCATTCGAAAGCGTTTTCTAGATATTTAGCTATTCTGAAGACAGCAATTCAAGACATTCTGAGATGTGAGATGAAAATCCATGTTATCACTTTACAGAGAAATGCTACTATTTTTACGTTTTTCTTTTAACACCAGAGGTTGCTTGTTTCAGTTTTGGTCTACGTTTTAGCAAACGGTAATATGGTCATGGGAATGCAACATGGACTGGTATACAAACGTCGTCATTCTGTAACATTTTGCTTTATAGAAATGAAAGCAAAAAATTCTACAGAACCGAGTTTAACGAACATTAATATTAATATACACGGAAACGCAAAAGCATAAATTAATATATTGCAACAACTCGCTAAACAAATCTATTTTTAATTGAAAAAAAATGGTTTTTCCATAAACTACCTAAGGATATAAAAATAAAAAAACATGTCTGATGTTAAACAATGCACTGCAAGCACACACACATTTTTGTATAATAATAACAGTTATTAAGTAATATTAATATTGTTCATAACACTCGCATGCTCTTTGAAAACAATGGTATGTGACCGAGGATGAACAACAATTAATTCTAACCACGCTGACAATAATTACAGTTGTAATTTACGAGATTATAGTGTACATGATGCATCTCGCATCTTAAATTAAGGTCGGATATTTTATAACATTTCCTTTGGAAGTTTCCAAGACATTCTCAATCTAATAGAATTACTGATGATAAAATCTGGAATTCATTATCCAGTAAAAAATTAATGTCCTACAATAAAGGATGTAGAAATTTTTAATCAATCTCAAAAGAAAAAAAAACTGGCAAATTATCAAATGCACCGACGGTTAATGATGAGTTGTAAATATTTAATTGCTGCATTGTTTTGGAATATTTATGTTTCCCATAGACGAATGTTTTATCTCCAAAATTTTGTTAACAATAGAGGTAACTTTTCATATTTCCAGTATTTCAAAAGAGAGAAAATTATTAAATTACAGATTGCCTAGAAGTGCTTAATCTTAATTATCATTCATAGAACAATTTCAGGAAACGTATTTGCGTATACTATACCTCAAGTTCTAAAATAATTACAACTTATTGTTAAACAAAGCAGTCTGCGTTTGCGTCTCTTTGTTTAAAATGCTTTGGGAAAACTTAACTTCTAGCTATGACGTGGGAATTGCATTTGATTTGCATTCTCAGTTACATTTTTATAAAATTTAAAAGATAAAACAGGCAAGAGCTTATTTGGAAAATTCCAAAATCCACTTTACACTTGCTAGAAAAATTAGTCATGGACACGGTGGTGGTTTAAATTGGATGTAATTATACATTTCGCCTAGTATTTATACTTTTTAAATAATAGCTAAAAAGAGCTTTCGTGACACTAAGCTACTTTTTTGAGACATTGTTTTTTATTAATTTGCATATAGTTGTTTACTTGGTTTCTTTTAGTTGGAAGTTCTTTGATATTTTGCATTTGTTTTTCTTCCATCATGTAACAAAAAGTAAAAAAAAACCACAATAACTTTTTTATTTTTGGAATAAAAGACAGCAAACTATCTTACAAATACTTCTGAAGCAAATTTGTAATTATTACTCCGTTGGTTGCTGCTTCTTCTTTTCTTCTAGTTCATATTCTTTTTCTTGATGCTCAGTAGACTTCGTTACAAAGCCTTACAAATATACAAGTATACTAATTATATAAAACAGATATAAGTTCAAAAAATATCATTGTTCAACTTTCAAACATAAACAAACAGATATTCAACCGTTGGATTTGTTTACTAATACTGATTGAACCATAGCTAATTATTTTATTGCTATGTAATTACGTTGATCATAAACAAACTGTCGCAAATTACCAAAATAATCCTTGTAACAAATCGATTTTTTAAAGGACACTTTAGAGAACAAATATTCTCAAATATCAATTACAAAAACGATTCTAATTAGTTTTTCCACTTTTTAGTAACGGTAGAATTCCCAAGGGCAGGAGTCTAATAAAAAAAAAGCTTTTCAAATGCAAAATTCGATATTATTGAAGCTTTTAAATAATATATGTATAGTTTGTCAGTTCTGAGATTAAAACTGACTTCATCAAGAAAACAGCTCTTGCATTTTTTTTCGAGAGATGAACTGATTTTCGAGTAAAACTGAATTTCTAGAACTTCTCATATAGTACACAACTCCGATCGAATCTATTTGTTATTACATACAGTGTGTCCGAAAAGTATGGAATATCCTATATATCTCAGTAAATATGCATTTTATGGAAAAATGTTTCCTATAAAAGTTGTTTAGTGTTTAGTTTTACATTACAGGGCAATACCAAATAACTATTTTTTAAAAAAACAAAAGCGCAACGAATAATGCTTACAAGCTAAATAATTATAAACAATCAATAAATTTAATTCCAAAGAGATCCCTTGAAGAGAATTGTAACCGCACCCGCATAAAATATACGTTATACAGTAACAAACAGTAAATAAAACACTAATCTTACATACTATTCCTTCCTGGGTCTTTAAGATTTGAAAATGCTGTCAGCGATGCGCCAAGGCGTCCAAATATATATCGGGGGATGTCTGGAACCTAGCCCACAAGTTGCGGCTAAATCAGGGACCGTCGGCTTTTTTTTATTACGCCATGAATTTGCGCGACACTGATGAATTCATGATTGATCCCTTAAAAATTTTGGGGTGGGAGTGGTTGGGGAAGGGTGAAAGTTTTCCAAAATTTTAAATGGCACTACCTCATGTGTGATATATTATTTTAAAGGGTATAAAACTCGCAATGTTTTACATCAAAGAAGCCGTTCGTGAACTAGACAGAAGTATATTGATTAAATTAAATACATTTCCATCTCTAGTTCACGAACGGCTGGGACGATTTTGATTTTCTTTGATATAAAAGATTGAAAATTGTATACCCTTTAAAATGATATATCACACATGGGGTAATGCCATTTTAAATTTTGGGGAGGGGGTGATTGGGGGGAAGGGTGAAAATTTCCCAACTGACTAAAGTAGGTTATTAAATGTCCCCCTCTAAAACAAAATCAACGCGTTTCAGCGATTTTTATAATTTTACTAATTAAAGACTAATTCAAGGTGGGAAGTTTTAAAATGATCACCCTGTATACGTCAGCAAACGTTTTCGAAATGAAATTTTTACTTTTTCTAAGATATTGGTCAACTCTCACCTAGATTCCTTTCTAATCGTTTGAATATTCTTTCCGTAGGATGTCTTCGTAAAGGATATCATCAACGGAAAGCAAATGCTATAAAATTTTAATTTTTTCGATACTGCATAAGTTAATATCATAATTATCTGTCTTTTCATTATTCGAAACGTTTTCAAACTAATTTGTATTAAGTAAAGTTGAAATTTAAAATGTCAAACTGAACAAACATAAAGATGCAATAAAAGATTATCTCTGTCTTCTAGTATTAATTTTCAATTTTTTAATTTAAAAATATCAACGTGGTTTGGAAATGTGCAGCTTGGGTTATCTATCGCTTTTTTCAAAGGGCGTCACCACTAGTGAATAACAATATAAGAAAGGAAATAAAAGGAAGTGTTCCAACTATAGAGGGGTAAGTGGGCTACTGAGCACATGCATGCACTTGAACTTATAATTCCGAGTATCAAGGTGTGCATTGGATACTCTGCAAATGAGATTTATCTACTCTTTTTCGTGAAATGAACAATCGCTACTATTTAGTATAATTTTGGTTTCACTATTTAGATTATACTTACAATCAGTGAGTACTATATACAGTGTGTCCGAAAAGTATGGAATATCCTATATATCTCAGTAAATATGCATTTTATGGAAAAATGTTTCTTTTTTCTCTTTTCAATGATGTAAAACTTTGATACAGGTTATGATAGTTGGTTTTTAATATATTTTGCGTTCGGTATTTTGAAATATTTTTAAAGCAATCATTTGTTTTATATAGAAAAGTTAAATTATAGCTGATTATATTTTGTAATCAAAATTTAAGAAATCTTTGTGTTCTTTTTTTATCAACTTGGTTCTAACCCCTTCTGGGAAGGGCTTTTGAAGCATAATCTTTTTTTGTCATATTTTGTTGTGTATTTACGTTAAGTTACTAACCTCTTTATTCATTTGTTTTAAACCTATTTTCATTTCTTGCTTTTAAGAATAATAAATTATAGTAAAGTTCAGTTTTGTTGCTTTATTGAAAAACAGGGTGTAAAAGAGGGATTACCATATATAATTTTGTGTTGTTTAATAATGTAAGCTGTCAGAGGACCACTAAAATTTCTAAGATTTATTATTCTATTCAACTTGTATCGTTTGGCAAGTAAAAAGGGAGTATTAATTTGACTCCTTTCTTAAGATTTCAAGTGTTTAAGGTAAAGAGTTCAAAGCGTTAAGTTTTATTGCAAAATTATCTTTAATAAGTGATGTGTTCATTGCAAATGTTTCATAAAGTTATCTGTATACAGGGTGATATCTTATAGAGCCACTTGTATACAGGGTGTTGTTCCACAAGGGATCCATATGCAGGGTGTTGGTTCACGAGAAGCTGCGTGGGCTGGCCGTGGGAGTGGGTCCCTATGACTTTCAGCTTCAGCCCTTAATTGTGAACATCTTTTGAACTTGTCAAGAGTTTTTGGTTATGTAAGCTTTCTTTTTCTTTTTGTTAAGGTAAGTTTAGCTAGGACCGTCCCGTCTTCGACTTCAGCTATGGGCTTGAACATCTTACGACATCCGTAATGGGCATTAGGTCTCTTTTTGGACTTTTTCCCGTTACAAACTGTCTCTGATATGTGGCTCTTTTAAATTATAAAAATTGAGGTGGCCTGTGTGTTGCGTAGTCAAATTTAGCTAAAGTCGTCATCACTGATGAATAACCCTGTGTACAGCGCTGATGCACGAAATCTTCCATTCCTTTGGTATATTATCTTATTCTTCCATCTTATTCAATAATTTGTATAGAATTTTCTGGTCCTGGCACTTTTTCAAGTTCTTGGTTACATCTTTATCTCTAATTATTTTAATGCTCTCTACATCTTCACAGATCTCTTCATTGTTCTGATGTTCTTCTCTGTTTTCTTGCAGTAAGTCTGGGTAATACTTTACCTACTGCTTAGCGGTTAATACTTTTTATTGTTTCTTTAATGGTTAGATCAGTTCTAATTCTTTTTATCGTTGAGGCTTTGTCCAGTAAAAATGAAACGCTATGCAAAATTACAACTTTTTGGCTACGAATCCAAAATCTGATTTCATATTTCCTTATTTGGGGAAAAACTTGTACCAATTGCAACACAGAAACTGCTTCTCTGCGATTTCTATACTGAGAAAAAAATGCACAGGTTAGAGTTTTTTGCGTTTGCTAGTAAGCATGGAGCATGTCCGTTGGTCAGTATTTCGTATAAACGCCCTGGTATGAGTACTCTCGCAAGTACAAGCTTTTTGCAGATATAATCGGTCCCACGTGGCACTACAAAATGTGCTATTGTATGGATATTATCAGATTCGCTTCAATTTGGCCTTCCTTAGTATAAGTACGATAGACCCTTTAGGAAAAAAGAAACTGGCCAGTGTTTGTTATTGAATTCAGAAAAAAATTAAAACTCGGAACAATAGAATAGATAATTCTCCGTATAGTAACCAAGAGCATCTGGTTTATATCACATTTATCTCATTTCCTTTTTTTTTTCGAACCAAGCGATTTCGTGTAAACTCTCCGTCCCTGTTAGAAAGTGTCAACTGTTGCTGGTAATAACAATTAGTTATCAGATTATTTCTTTTCTACTGCAATCTTTCTTTTATCAATGACGTAGTTTGCTTGGTTTGGCATCTCTTGAGTGGAGGACAGTCAAATATTTACGGTAAAGCCAGAATCAGAACTGTTTAAAGCACAAATTAATTCATGTGTCCTGAAAATAAATATTTTCAAAAAATTGAAAATCTTCCACTGATAAAGTCCATGTTAAGAATGAAACGATCGTGCTAAAGGTACGATGGTAAATACTTGCAAAGTTTCATATTCTTGGGAAAGACGATTGAAGAGAGATTTCCTTATAAGCCTTGTATTATTACAATAACGCAAGGGTTAAGTGGCAGAGCAGCACTATTCTTAAATCTGGCATTTAGCTTTGCTCCTTTTTCTATAGGAATGTCAGCCTCTTAAAGACAATTATAGCTATTATTCTTAAATTTCTTTGCTGATAACCAGGTTTTAGATCATGAGCATTGGCAATGGCATCCTATACATGATATTGCATATATTGAAATAGTGAGTAACGATTAATCAGTTTAGTATTTAGCCAGTTTTAAAAAACTTCCAACAGCTGACTATGTTTTTCTTTAGGTTGTCAGTCTATATAAAGAGATAATAATTAAAAGACTGGATATATTAATGTACTGAATAAATTAGATGACTAAAATAAACAGCATTAAAGAAGTTTCCAAATTTCCATACAGTTCATTATCTTTTTTGCGTTTTTTTTTCATATTACATAATACTAATACAGAAATTCCATTAAGACAGCATCAAACCTTTCATCTTTTTTCTATCCTGTTACATAATTACCGTCCAAGATTACAATAAGCAAATTTGCATATCATAATTAAATCCGAAACAAAAACAAAATATTATATTTTAATAAAAGTACTATTGAATCTCTTTTAATCTCAGAGAATTTTCCATCATCAAATTTGTTTGTCGATTACATTTATAAAAAATTAATTTATACACAGAACCCGTTAACGGTGCGAGAATGCCTTACACATAAAATATTCAAAACTTATCTACTTAGCATCTGTGATGTAAAGTTAACGAAATAAAATATAGATATATAACAAAACTCTCGGAACATGAATGACAGTAGAGTACGAAGAGTAGCCCCAGGTCGTACCATGCAACGTCTGGTACGAAAACCACGTGTATTCCGGAATAGACAAAGCCTGCTATCGGTAACAGGAGATACAGCGTTGGGAGTCCGCAGCAGCCTTGAAATTCAATGACGTCTGAAGTTACGCAGAGAAATACTCAGTCAATTTTCCACTCGGATTTATTGTTGAAATTGTTTGGACAACATTGTAAAAGTGGGATTATTGTCATTATAAACAAAAAGGTGGTATTGTTTTAGTCATTTCGTGCAAATGTAAGAAATTTAACAATTTTAGCAAAATTCCATTTAAGCACTGATTACAATATTTATGCGGATGTCTCTTATTTGTTTATTAACTTTCATATAATTTAGCTGGGATGAATTTAAACATTACCTTGATTTTTAAATTTTAAATCACGACTATAAATAATGTCCAAGAGAGACCTTCTATGAACATACCTAAGTTTAGACGCACAGGATTCTGTTTTTAATTAAATGAGGTTAATGATATAGGTTCATTAATAATAAAATATTTTTCATATTTACTACTTCCTAAATAACATAAAAATTCAAAACTGTTACTACCAATTAATTTAATAGAGAAAAACAGTTTATTCAATTAGAAAAGTCCGTAACAACTTTTAATCTGGTATGCATGCAATTTTATCAACGCGTAGAACAACTCTCATTTCCATTTATGTAAAATAAACTATTTCAAAATTAAAATTTCTTAATTGGAAAATCTGGAATGGAAATACTGTAGTGAACAATGGACTTTTACACCATTCCTAAATTTTAAAGCTGTCGCCGTATTTAAAACATGAGAAATATATTTCTATAAACAATTTCAACCTTCAAAAATGTTTAATAATTTTTTCCATGTTTATCAAGAATAATTGAAGTTTCTCGTTAATTATTGTTACACACGTTCCGTGCATTTATTTGCCAAATAATTTACAAATAGCAGAACGTAATTAACGAGATAAAAAAATATTCAACACTTCACGACTATTAAAACCGCTAGTAATGCATTAACTTTCACTTTTGGTTTTATTCAGTATTAAATGGAATATCCAGAATTACCGAGTAGAATGTACCATCTAGGAACACAATGATATTTCTTTTCAGAATTTCAAATCTACATAATATTTATGCATCTTTTATTTTTATTTTTATACATAATCCTTGGAAAACTTTTTTGAAAGCGGTTCTTGGTATCTCACTTGATGCCAGGCGTTTGGTAATACCAGAAGCGAGATTTAAACAACACAAAATATAAAATAAATAGATACCTTGAAGGAATATAACCTAAAGTAAAGAAAAGAAAAGTTGAATGCAGAATCAAATTATCTCAGAAGCATAGCGATTGTCAAATCCAGGCCTCTGGAATGCTTAAAAAATAACAAGAAGCGACCAAAAACAGAGACCTTTAGAGTAATAAGAAAAAAAAGCAAAGAAAAGGGAGCTACTAATCAATGAAAGTAAAACGAAATATATGAAATGCCAGAGAAGTATAAACCGACTAAGGCAAAATTTCACAGAAGGAAACTATACATTTGAAGAGGTAGACGAGTTTAAGTATCTAGGGATACAAATCAATAATAAAAACGAAAGATATGATGATGTAAAACAAAGAATACAAACAGAATATAAAATGTAACACTGTTACAAACCCATAGTGAAAGATAAAGATCGGCAAAAAACAAAAATAAGCGAATCACAGAAAGGAAACCTATAGAAGATAGAGCAAAATGAAGACCAAAAAAAGATAGATAGATCAGGTGTTAAAAGATATAAGAACAATGAAAATAAATGACTGGAAAGAAAAGGCGCGTAACAGAAAACTATGGAAGAAGATAGTCCAGACCGCCAAAACAAAAAAATTCATAGGCTAGAAAGAATAATGGGGAGTAATCCACCCAAACAAATGGATTTGTGAGCTCCAGAGCGGCAAAGATTCCCAAGAGAGTTCCAAAAAAGATGAAATCGCAACAAGGAAGATGTATTTACAAAAGGGGCAATAAAA
>VTPC01001178.1:17300-240435 GCA_011009095.1 Ignelater luminosus
GCACTTTTTCCAAAAATAAATTACAACTATACAACTCTTCTCGATAGTGTTTCATTATGTAGGTCACATATGCTTCACAGATTGTTGAGACAGTGACCAAACCACTTTATATAGTAAGAAACCTCCATTAATAACAATGTCAAAATAGGGTATGTTAGCTCTTTCAGTGGGCTGAAACATGCTGTAAAGCACTGACGTCTTCGTTTTTCTCATTCCACCTTTATCAAAGAGGGATATAATGGGAATGATGCCAACTCATATTATAAATATCCCCTCAAATCTTCATCAGATTGTTTCTTGATGAAAATCTTTTGCAAGATTGGCAAAGGGTTAATAACAACTGGATCGTTGTGAATTTTGATGGATGCAGTTATGCTAGATAGAGGTAGTAGTCTAGCTTTGCGATTCAACTTGATGTCTAAAAACAAAGCATTTTGTTCATAGCTCTCTTGCCCACTTCAGCAGCAAGTGCGATTTTCAAATTTTCAAATATCTCGAAAACTATCACAGATAGAAAAACCATTTTAGGATAAACTTTGTAGGAAATTTAGTCAGCTACAATTTTCTATGGAGTTACTTTTTTGCTAGGAGCAGTCGTTTTCGAGATATGAGCAAAAAACCAAAAAAGAGACATATTTTTCTCTGCGCATACGCGTTCCCAACCTCGTAGGACTGAGGACTTTTGTCACAATCATCCCCTAGCACATCCCAACACATCCCAAAAGTCAAAGATTCTTAGTCTCGGATGCCGTCTAGAAATCTTATTTTGACTGGACTATCAGGCGAATACGGACAATGCGACATCAATTTCACTGTTTCACTGGCTAAAACATCGACAGTTTGTGAAGCTGTATGGGTACTTGCATTGTCATGGTGAGGAAGGATGCGCCAATTTGAATTATTTTTTTTCTGATTTCACCGATAACTTCCAGGAAACAAATTGTTGTGTACCAATCAGCGTTCACAGTTCATCGATCCTCTGAAGCTATGGTTGCCACATATCCAGAAATACAGAAGAAACAAGCGATCATTTGCTTTGCAACAGTGCGTGAACGAACAACTTTTGTGGGTTTCGACTCACCTCGAAACATCCAAACAGTAGATTATTGTTTAGTTTCCAGCTCGCATTAGTAGTTCCAACTTTCGTCACCAATAACAATGTCATACACTAAATTTGAAGAGCCCCAGTTGAATTTCTTCAGAATTTCTTTGTACCAACTCACACAATACTTTTTTTGAGCTTCACTCATATTATGTGGAATGCTAGCAACTGCAAAGCTACCGTACGTTTAAATGATCACGTAAAATTGTGTGTATTGCTTTCATGTCAATGCCCAAGGTGACCCTTATATTTCACGGTATGTCACATGCCGATCTCAGTGTAGTCATTTCATGCACAGTGGCAAATATGTAAACAGAACTGATTAGCTTGAGTACGAACTGTCAACTGAATTATAGGTTAGAACTGAGAAATTGTTCAAATTTGATCATGGGATAACGCTGACACCACCGGAAGTACCCAATTGCAGAAATTTCTCCAGTATTTTTTTTTAGAATTTAGCATGCAGTCTCAATTAAAGCAAAAAATACATTTTATATAAACTAAATAGACATACCTTTGTTCTTGGTATATTTAAGATTCATAGAAGGATCAAAAATCTTCTCTGTGTTGTTTTAACATTCGACTTGTGTTACCGACGAAATTCATTGCGTTCTAGAGAAAACGCCAAAAATACATTTTAAGCACTCGCAAACGCTGAATAATTATATAAAGGACTCCTTTTTAATGCTATCTGCTACAGCTAATAGACACAAAAAAATGCTTTAACAAAAATTGTTGCAACCAAATAATATCTTTAAATAAAATTAAAGATAAAATAATCGGCCACTTGATAGCATTTTATGTACCAAGAGCATTAAGAAGATGATAATGCCCGAAAAAAACAATTTAATCATCTACTAACACCCGTCATGCAACCAAATTTTATTTTTCGCGAGAATAGTATGTGAAATCTTTAATAGTAACGCATAGGACTAGCAATCTTTGCGTTGCTAAAAGCATTATAGTTTATTTGTTGTTTAATGTCTTGGTTTTTGCGGACTTGTTTATATATCTGGATCGTATGTATAAACAATAATAAATGAATAACTGAAAAATAAAATCTTTAAAATTATTAATTTTTCAAGAAGCATTTCGGGGTAAGTCTTCGGCTCGTGACGAACTAAAACACGCTTTACTATTGCAAATCTTGCCAAGCGAGCTCAAAACTTTGAATATGCCGGCACTTGTAAGCAATCTTGGATGGATAGTACACATTACTTTTTATCATATCCGAAGAAGACTGGGTTAGTTCGCATCTGGATTTTGTAATAATTACTGAAAATCATGTTTTGCCAATACAGGAAAGGATAAAATCCATAACAACGTAAAATGAAAGAGTAGCAACTGTAAAAACAATTGCCAAGTTTACTGTTTTAATACCTACTAATTTAAATTTGTGCTTGTATAACCTTGTAGTCTTTATATTATTGTTTTTATTGTTAAAATACTTGTTATATTACTTATTGTTTACTGTTTACTATTGTATCGTATTGTTCAGTATGCTTTGTCGTAATAGCAATCCAAGATATAAGAAAGTTTTTTAAATTTAATTTACTAAATTATTATAAAGTGACGAGGTTTGTGCAGTATTAGAAAAAAAACGCCAGAGATACATTTTAAACACTTGCGGACACTAGATAAACATAGATTTGTACTTTAAAAAGATTCAAAAACCTTTACTATGTCATTTTAAAATTTAAAATGAACTATTGACGAAGTATCTGCAGTATTAGAGAAAAACGCCAAAAATACACTTTAAACACTCGCAAACACTAAACACAGATTAATATTTAATATGTTGAGGGTTTACAACAGATTAAGCAGAATTCGTTGTGACGTTTTAAAACGTAACGTGTACTATTGACGAAGCATTTTAGATCCTTTCAGGCACTAAATACAGAGAATTTGGGAAAGATTCAAAAACCTACGCTGTATCCACTCTGCAACCTAATTAGTGACTACAAACATCTATCATTAAGCCTGCTAGTACGCCTTAAGGGAGCAGCCCTTCCAGCAAGCTGGGGTGCTATGCTCCAATCCCTCATACACCCAAAGCATCAACTGATTAAAAGAAGACAAAAAGAAACGCCTGGACTGATCAAACAGGCAACGAACTGGCGCGGGCAGGGAACTTCCAAGTATGCAATATGGAATGTTAGGAGTATTAACGGAAAGGAAGTGGAATTGGTGGAAGAAATGGAAAAAGCTGGAGTGCAAATCTTAGGTATTACAAAGACTTAAAAAAATGGTCAAGGCTGCGAAATAATACACAACGATGCAATAGTTATACAGTGCGGGCGAAAAGCCTGGAATAAATTCATTATTTGCGAAAGCGTGCATTATCAAGTAATATCCTCGGACACGTCGATTTTCTTTTTTTTGCGCACATTTTCCTATATAAATTGTATAGATGGCGTTGCTCAAGTTCCGGATATGAATTCATCAATAATTTTTTTTAAATAGCAACAGTATGTTTTTTGTAGATCAGCTCTTCCTGAAAGATTCTTTCTGTGAACAGCTTCAAAGAGTCTATAAAAACATCCACAACGGAATTATTGTTATGGGTGATTAAAATCGAAAGATAGCATGCAACTTTACAGTTATGGACGAGTGCTTGATAAACACGGCAAACCACACAAAAACAACAACAGGATACGATTGCTACAACTCTCTCTGGGGAATGATTTTGTAATTCTGAACTTCATGCTTTCCCATAAGATAATACACAAGTACACCAGTGTGGAACCTGCTAGGAACGAAATATTTATCATTCACTATATTATAGTGTACCGTAGTTCATCCAACCTCGTCAGGGACATTCGAGTAATGAGAGGAGTAGAAATATGCAGCGAACACAATCTTGTTGTACTTACTAGAACTAAAACTCTAAATAACACCGACACTGGTAAAATAAGAAAGAAGATGACTCGCCTAAAAAGGGAGAAGATCTGCTCATATAAGCTGAAGATGCCCAAGGTCACATTGCTCTTCTAGGAGAAGCTAGTGGAAAAGGCCATGAAATTGGCAGGTTGAAAGGAAAAAGTAGATCTGGAGAAGGCGTGGCAAAACTTCAAAACTTCCGTCATGGCAGCATTAAATGTGTACAGAAGCGTCCCTATAGACGAAAGGAGGAAAAAAGGTGACACGGTAGTGAAGTGATAAAATTAAAAAGGAAGTGAGAAAGAAAAAGGAGTTGTAGAAAACTCATCTGCTAAACAAAACCCAACAATCCTACAATGGTAACAAGAAACGAAGACTGAAGGTCAAGCAGGTAGTAAGAATTTCAAAGTAATTGGATTGCGAGGAATTTGGCATCTTTCTAGAACAAAGTGCCCAGCAAAATCAGAAACTGTTTTACAAAGTCATACTTACAAAGCCAGATGGGATCATGAAAAAATGGAAGAAACGCTTTTAGAAGCTCCTGTATGATAATACTGTAACATGGAAAAACAGTAATGGTGAAGAGGAAATTGAAATCAAAAGTCAAAGACAGCTGCCCAGCAATTATTCAGACGCGGCCACGAATCTTGCCGAGGTACAGTAAGCTCTGGTTAGGCTTAAGTTAGGTAAGGCTGCCGGAAAAGATGATGCAATTTAGGTAAATGGAACCAATTGGAGAGGAAATGCTTCACTGAGTATTTACACTCTCTTGGAAGACCTCCACAATCCCGGAAGGCTGGTAGCTTTCAGTTACTGTACCTTTATTTAAGAAGGGAGATAACCGTAAATGCAGTAATCATCGAGGCATCTCACTACTCAGTGTACCCGGAAAGATCTATAGACGTATACTTGAAAAGAGGCTAAGAACACAAACGGGGGCAAAACTGGAGGAAGGTCATTGCGGTTATCGACCTAACCGAGGAACTCAGGACATCATAATTGTGATTCGGCAAGCCACACTATAGTGTGTAATAAAAAACTTCACTTGTGCTTAATTGATATCGTGAATGCGTTTCATTGGGTACTTTGGAGATCCATATGGAAATCCCTGAGAAGTTACCACGTTTCAAACGAACTGATCAAGAGAATTAAAAACTTTTATTCGACCTGCAGAAAGGAAGTAAGGTCAAATCATTGTATCTCAAAGCAGTTCAGTACCAACCCGAAATTAAGACAAGAGAATATCCTGAGCCCCTTGTTGTTCACCGCAGTGATGAACATGGCGTTGAAGAAATGTTCAGGGTTTAAGAAATTCAAGCTGGGAAATTCACTAATATATGCCGATGATGTAGTACTGATGGCGCACTCAACTCACAAGTTGCAATACAACCTCAACCTATTGATTACGGTCTTGGAGAGTGTGGGGCTGAAAGCAAACATAAACGAAATCAAGACAATGATTATATCTAGAGAACCGTATCGTGATCAAAGGGAAAGCTTTGGAGCAGGTGCACCAATTTAAGTATCCAGGTGTGTAGATTTCTAGTGACAGAAAGCTCTACACAGAAATGAAAGGCAGAACTTTAGCAGCAGATAAGATGCTGCACGCCATCAGGTCTAAGTTTCTGAGGCAACAGGAGATCAGTGAGAGTACAAAGCTTGCAGTGTACAGGACAACATACCTACCCATTCTTAGCTACGGCTGCAAAACATGGAGCCTCACTGCAAGTTTGAAAGCAGAATCCAAGGCCGAGATGACTTATTTGAGAGGAGTAGCTAGAAAAACTAGAAGAGATCGCATCTGAAACTCAAGAATCAGGACAGATCTCGGAGTGAACCCTCTATTGGAAAAGGTGAGAGCGTCTCAGACAAAATGATTTGGCCATGTCCAGCGCATGAAAGACTCCAGTACTCAAGACAATCACTCGAAGCAAGAATGGAAAGAAGGAGACCTCGTGAAAGAAGACGGACCACTTGGACCAATAGCATTAGCTCCTTCCTAGGAGTGCATGGTTACACTTGGGGTCAAGCTAGCCAGTTAGCTCAAGACAAGTCGGCCTGGAGGCCTTTTTGTCAACCCCCTACACTTCCCAATAGATGATGAACCAGGGCGAAGTAAGTAAAGCATTAAGAAATTAGGGAAGGATTCAAAAGCGTACGCTGTGTGGTTTTAAAATTTAACCTGCACTACGGTTGAGGTTTGTTCAGTATTAAACTAAACACCAAAGATACGTTATAAATTCTCGCAGAGGCTAAGTTCTCCACACATACGTCCTAAAAGTCGAATATTTGAAAACACACACTTGTGTTTGTGTTCAGCAAAACATACCGAGTATCCGAACATTCACATTGGCGTTGTTAACGTTACTACCAAAATGTTTTTGATGAAGAATATGAATGTGCCTGAAATTTATGGAAAAGTTCGACGAAATGCATACCTAAATCAGGCTTTTACATCTCTTATGGAATAATCTGATGAAAATGAATTGTTAGTCCATCCTGATTAAACGACTTTTCAACTCTTCACCTTATCCACTAAGCAGCACCAGTTAAACCTGCAGTATGATAGTCATTAACTTGCCGCTACCGATGCCTTACTCTAACTGGGCATAACCTTAGACTTTAAGCTCAGATGCAAACTAGTATGGAGCGCGGAAAAAAGAGGTCATCGCTATTTAAGACTGAGCGGTACAAATTGGGAGGCATCGCAGGATCTACTCGGCTTACAAAACCTACTTCAATGGAGTATGGCAAGGAGGTAGTGTTAACTACCAGTAAAACGACCCTTTAAAAACTTGACAAATCCCAAAGACCTTAGAGTGATTACTGGTGGCTCCAAGTCTACTCCAATCGTTGCGATAGAAAAGTTAAAGAGGCTAGGCAGTCCATACTGGGACTCCTGCGTTCTAGCGACAGGTAGACTTGTAACGCAACAAACTTTTGTCTGCAAGGCTGCATCGATCAATAAAACCTACAACATCCACCTTGACAACAGGATGAAGTTTTTACTCCAACATTATCTTCCACCTGACCTAAAGCTGGCTCAAGGCAACAAGGACCTGACAAATAAAGGCTACATCACCCGATTGGGAACTCAGAAGCTCCAGGAGCTCTGGAGACGCTAGTCCTGAGATACCCACAGAATACGTGGACCCACTGACGGGTCAGCAGAGAGTAGCACAGGAGAGTCAGGAGCTGGTGTTTTCTGTTACCAGTGGGGAGAGGGTGCCCCAATTTTAATAAAGAAGTAGCGGCAATAAGCACTGCTCTTTCATGGCTAGAGCAGAGGATGTCTACTAAGACTGTCGTTCTAGTGGACTTGCAGGCTGCTATAATCCAAAATCGTCAACAGCTACCTCCTCAAGATTAGTCAGCTTCCAGTGGATTCCCAGCCACTGTGGTATCTCTGGAAACAAAAAACCAGACAAACTGGCCAAGCAAGGTCTCCTGCTCTCACAGCTTGAACCGCTGGTGGCCTCATGAAAATCATAATCAAGCACCAGATGCAAGACGAGCAACATACTGCCGTACGAAGTAAAAAGTACGAAGGTCTAGCATCTCCGGATGGCCGAATACCCCAGTACCTCCCTCGGAATGTTGGAGTCACCACCTTCAGGATGGCAACCGTTCACGAGTATCTTCAATAGCACCTCTATAGAATAGGGGTGGTCTAGATTCCGAGCTGCCCCCTTTGTCATGAAGAGGGCAGGACTAGATGTGCGCGACCAACAATCACGAGAGGCCTCCTGACTTAAGAATGTCTTCTCTTTATTGGGCTGCGCGCCACAGAATCCCAACACGAATTTTCCATTAATGTGTGGATGGGAATTGTAGGCGATCATTTAATTGGTCCACATGAGTTATCCACGCCGTCTCAATAGTCTGTTTGTTGTATTTAAACTTTCTTAGAGATCACTTACCTGCACTGTTGGAAGATGTACCTGTTAAGGTTAGACAACAGGAATGGTACATGCACGACGGTGCGCCAGCGCATTAATGCAGGATACTCATCAAATATTTAAATGCGTGCTATCCCCGAAGGTGGATCTGTGTGTTGGTCGCTAAGACCTAAATCCATTGGACTTTTACTTACGGAAGCATTTGAAATCCGAGATGTATCGTCAAAGAGGGTTTAGTACGCGGGAGAAATTATGGGATCAAATAATACAACATACTAATAATATTCGTAGTTCTACAAATCTCACTCAGAGAATACAAAGATCGCTGATTCTACGAGCAGAATTGTGTATTGCGCTTCATTTTGAGCATTTACTATAAAATATTTGTATTTACAGTTTAGATAAAAATTAAACAATTGGTTTGTTAGCGCTAAAATCTCTTGTGTCTCTGTTAGAAAATCAGCATATTATAGAGAATTTATAAAAGATCGAAAACAATTCGCGGTGACATTTTAGAGTTTAACTTGTGCTACTACATGCAGTCTTAGAAAAAACGTCGAAAATACTTTTTGGACACCCGCAGACACTAAATAGACAGATGCTGTAGAATGTTACAGAATTATAAACAAGTTTTGTTAGAGCTTCTGAACCTTGACATGACTTTTCAAGGTTCGTTGAACCATTTCTTTAAGATGATACTCACAAACGTTTTATAGAATTTTGTTTGAGTCTGTCTATTTGGATATCACGCCAAAAGCAGTTTACATGTTGAATTTTTGAACAACTTCAGATATGCGTAGGAAATACTAAAAGTAAAACGAGTTGCTTTAAGCTTAATAGGTTTTTCTATTCTTATTGATGTTAAATTATCTTTTTTTTGGCCAAATCAACGCCAATAAGAACGACATATATTTATTAGTTATTAAAAAAAGAAGTTTCCATATTTTTGTTTACGAGATGTAAATTTTATACATCTAACAATACTTCTGATGCCGAAAAATTCCTCTAGCGATAACATTATAATTATGTAGATACCGATTATTAATTCTATTATTAACAACATATAATTCTGTTATTTAATATAATGGCTTTAATGTTAATTGCTGACAATAAATTGTTTTGTAATAAATAAAAATATTTTTAGCCGAAAAGGAAAAACTCGTCTCCTTGAAATTTGAATGGTAAATTTTGAATACATGTGTCTGAATATCAAATTCTCTTTATTATTATTATTATTATTATTATTATTATTATTTTCGCACCTTTATGTTGCATTAAACAATTTAATTTATTATCACTGAATGAGCACAAAAGAAAAGAAAAACGTAAATCCCACTTAGCTGCTCTAGATGAATAAATAGTCAGTTTCCTTATAATCACAGCAAAAAAAGCAAAGCAAAAAAAAGGAAGAATGATAACAAGTAGTATGTATGAATGAATCGATTTATGAAGAGTAATCGCGCCAATTTCCCAGTATCGAGCGTATGGGATTTTTCAGGTGGGGGTCCACTATTGCATACTACACATGCATACATATGTACAGTACATACAGCAATCCCCCCCTAATGTTACTTAAGTTTGCTAGCATTTCATCTCTGTCTGTCCCATTTTAAAAGCAACAAAATACTTTATTATCCCTCCAGAGTTCACTTCTTTATAGCATTTTAACTTGGACACAAATTGTTTACTTCTAAACCTAACATTAAAGAGTTAACAAAGGTTGTGGTACTGCTTTATCCATATTTATAAACGTGAAACAACAATCATACGAGTTTAGTGAATTAAAGTGGTGAAAAGTTGTTTTAGAAAAATATCTTCATTAAGGGTGAGTTCAATTAAATTTTAAGCATTTAAAGGGCTTTTTACTCATTGTAAAATTAATAAACAACCTGTTGATATTCGCGTAGTGCAGAACAGGCGGGGTTGCTAAATTAAACGGCACTCTTTGTATTTAGGTTAAATGATTTTATTTGCTTTTTTGCTGCTTGCTTGTAATATTACTAAATTAAAATTAATTGAAAAAAATTAAAAAGTAGGTCTAGGTCTTGTCCAAAATAATAACGTTTCGAACGTTGCGTAAAGATTAGTTGCCTGTCCGGTTGGTATTAAAAATTATAAAATTTTAATTGTTTGAAAATAATACGATTTCTTGTGCTTTTACTGTTACTGTTGCTTAATGATGAACGTCCTTTAAATAAGTGAAGAATTTTCACTTTCAATTCTGTTGTCAGGAACGATGTGTATCAGGTTTTTATTTTTATGTTCTCTGTTTAATTTTTTAAATTTTATTAATAATGGAAAACCCATGATTGAGAATATTTATGTATTATTCCAACTATTATAATAAGTCAAATTATTTATTTACGGTTAATATTTTTTTTGCCCCCGAACCACACAAAATTTCATTTCCATAAATTACGAAATATAATAGTTTTGTAAAAAAACCAATTAAAATAATTTAATATCTATAAACATTTAAAATCATATTTGTTCAGAAATTGCATAACATGATATTGCATATTGCACTTTTAAAATTTTTCTTTGAATAAATTTAAATTAATTTAATGTGTCTCTATACAATAATAAGACACGTTATAGATAATGCACTCTATTAAATACAGCGGCTTTAATTTTAATATTCAATGTCAACAGCCTAAAACTATAAATAAATTAACCAAATAATAGCAATTTTAAATTTTGCTATATGATAAATCTCTTGATGCTTCGAATTATCTTGAATCTTGTAATCATAACCTTCCCAATTTTGAAGGTTTTTCCCTCGTGTACGCGGAAAATGTGGATCGATCAAAACCTGCTTCGAATATGATTAACAATTTGGGCTTTCTAACTTTTCTATATTTCAATGTTTCCGTTTAGAAATAAATGCTAATACGCTGAAGTTAAAAAAAAACAAAAACAAAATTTTTGTAAGCTTGTGACCCTTCGGGCAAAAACAGGTATTTCTCATCGAGTGTTAAACACTTTATTCTGACCTCATAAATTTAAAATGATGATTTACTGCAATTTGAAAACTTGACTCATGCAAAATGAATTTCTCTATGTTATCAGTAATTACATTAGAAAACAAATGTGTTGCAAATATTTGATTTTATCTTTAATTATAATTACACGTAATTGGAATTTCAGTTTGGACTTTCCCGGGTGCGAGCGTGCTAATAACTAGAACAGCCTGGGAAAAACTAGAACGTCTGACAACCATGTAGTTGACGACCGACGAGTAATCTATACTTGTTTATTTTCAACTATTTTAGTACTTTGAAACCAAACAGAGAATTCGTTAATATGTATTTGCAGATGATTAATAGCAGTGTCAACATTTTCATCGATATTAATAACATCAGTCTCATCTGCATACTGGAATATTAGCACCAAAAGAAAAAAATTCTCATTTCTGATTTTTTGTTAGCGTCCGTAACAAGAACAAATGTGCAAACATCTTTTAGTAATTTCTGTCGATTCTTAGAAAGATTGGAGTTTTTAAAACATTTAACGTTAAAGGGAAATTGCACCAAAAATATAAATGATGGTGATAAATTATGTTATCAGTTCAAGAATTATAAGTCTAAGAAAGGATAATTTTATTTCAAAAATTTTTTAGAAATACGTAATCAAAACGCAAATTCACATTTTCAAATTGCCCAAAAACTGCCGAATTTCTTTCATTTACAGTTTTGTTATTCCAGACTTCGAATACTTTTGAAATTATCAGTTTTGGTTACGCCAAGAAACCGCTTGGTAGATCACAGTATCAAAAACAAAAATGTTTCCCATTTGGTGTAAACTTTTTAGCTGTCACAAAACATTTCTTTTATTGTTTTGTCTTTTAATTCTTAATTTGAAGCCTTTTGTCGTTTTACCATAATAAGCAGTAACGCGTCTAGCAAAATACGGCATTGGTGTACAAAAAAAGATCAGGTAAGAGTAAAAAGCAAGTGGATTGGATGGCCATTCCTTTGCCCTAACAAACGAGGATCATTTTCTTCTAGAAAAGTTACTGTAAATATATTCATTTGTATTAAGAGCAGCCTACTACTAGAAATGTCATCGTTTTCTACGGGATCTCTATCTGATTTGAAAATATCTAGCGTCGTTGTTTCTGAATATTCAGAAATGAAACTTTACAAGAATATTTTCTGACCCTATGCCTAAGCAATTTTTTTTTCTATCTTCACTACAAGTGAAAATATCTGACCTCAAAACAGGACGATAGAAATGATGTTTCTCTATTTAACCACAACAACAGTTTGTCTTGTTGCGACTCGCTATATCACGTACCGTCAGTAGACATGCCTAGTATGGTATCTGTTGGTCGTGCTTTCCACCGGTAGATACAAAAATATTTGTTTTTGATGTTTAGCTTGTACGCAAACAGTTTGTGAACAGTCCACGTCCATACAACTGTCGAACTGTTAAATACTGTTGGCCAGCAACTTATAAACAATCCAGAATGATATTAGCAACAAATGTACAAATTTAAGACATCTAGTTTGTGAATACTGACTGCTGACCCCCTTCCCGTTATTATACGGATTCATTCTAGGCAGACGGCTTCAGCAATTCCTCCCTTCAGCGAGCTGCCCGACGTCCGTCTTCTCCCTGGGGACCCTGATCTCCTGAAGTCACATTTTCTGAACACTTTTCGGCAAGTCTCCTTTCACGACTACCAACGTTTGCTGCTACAGCTCCTCCACCACACTCCAGTTATAACAAAAGAAAGCAACTAACAATAAATAGCACGCTTCCTTCTTATCTAACCGTATGTATGACTCCTATCGCGGGCGCTACGTCTTCAACGTAATGGACTCCAACAACATCCACCGACGCACCATATGTAATTCCACCGTCTTCATCTTCAGCCGTGCCGACGATCAATATCCTAGTCGGCGTGTTACGATCACTGACAATAACCACTATACCGTGCTTCCCTCCAAGACTAAAAGGACACCGCCGCAATGATTCTTTACGATTCTACATGCTATCAAAGATTTCAATATTGTGCCAGTAGAGTGGCTGTACTTTCTCTCGTTTGTAGACAAACAAGCTTTCTATATATTTATGAACACAATTTACTGACAATAACGTTTCTATCAGTTAGATTGAATTCTACTAATTACTTATATGAGATCGATTTAGAATGAATAATTTAACTTTACAAGAGTTAACTGACATACACTTACAGTTAGAAAAAACGGGAGAAGAAAATTGACAAACAGTTTCCTAATAGAAGATTTCCAAGTCATCAAATATTTGGCTCTGTGCACGAAAGAATGCGTAAAACCGAGTGTTATCAGGTAAGAAGGCAAGATGCAAAGCGTAAACGAACTATTTGGACCCTTGAGATTGAAAAAACATTCCGAAACAAATCGAGAACAATCATGAAGCTAGAACTAGAGGTAACTTCTTGATCGGCCCAATAGGTCCGACCAGCCCGAGAGGCCTGACAGAGAAGAAGGCCGAGAAGTCCAAAAGGCCCGACAGTCCCGAGGGCTCAAACGCTTCAAAAGGCCCGACAAGCCCAAACAGCCAACAGGCCCTATGGATTGACAGGCCCGAAAGGTCCGACGGGGCCGAAGAATCCGACAGATCCGAAAGGCCAAGAAATTCAAAAGACCAGAACGATCCAAAGAGTCCAAAAAGCCTGACAGGCCCGATAGACCCGAAAGAACAAGAAGTCCAAAAGTCTCGCTAGATTCAAAAAATAGATTCGAAGGACTAAGAAGTCCAAAAGACCCTAACGATCCGACAGGCCCGAGAAGTCCTGATAGGTTCGAAAGATCCAAACGGCCCGATAGACCCGAAGGGCCAAGAGATTCAAAAGACCCGAACGATCTGAAGAGTCCAAAAAGTCCAAAAGGCTCGCGAAATTCAAACTGCCCGATAGATACAAAGAACTGAGAAATCCAAAAAACCCGAAAGTCCAAAAAGCCTGATAGACCCGTATGGCTCGACAGGCCCGAGATTTTCGATAGGCTCTAACAGCTCAGCCCGATTGACCGGATGTAGATCCCATAAATCTTAAGACTGAGGACCGGTCCGACCCAAACCCGAACTTTGATCCGGGTAGCGTAAAGGCCCGACTAGAAAATCCGACCCGTGCAGGCCTCTAGTTAAAACGTTCTTCACGAGCAGCGGCTGTCCCATCTTTGCTTTAACTTTGCCAAATGATTTTTGCAGTAAATTGAACAGTAACCTGATTTTGCAACAATTTTGTTGTTTACGAACCGGACGAGCCTTACCCGCAAAGAAATTTTCAATAACCATAACCAACACGCTTGGGTTAAAAAGGATTTTCATAACGCGTTCGTTCGTGGTCAACAATAACGCTTTTTGGTCAATGTTTGGTGTGGTATTGTAAACAATTTTTTGATTGGTCCTTTTTTGTTTTTGCCTCGCCTGAATAATAAAGCTTATATTCAATTTCTTCAGTAAACTCTCCATATATTGTCGGTGGCCGTTTCCGCAGTTGTCAGAAGATGGATGTGGCTGCAATACGATGGAGCTTCAGCTCATTTCTATTGCGCTGTAGGAAATTTGTCTACCGAATATTCTCAACGAACAGGATAAGGTGGGCCAGTAGCATGTCCACTAGATCACCCTATCTCACTTCCATGAATTTTTCTCTTTGGGGGACATGAAAACACTTGTTTATGCAACTCCAGTCAAATCTCAAGAAGATCTTGTCGTTTGAATCATCGGTCGTTGTCGATTCTGCATCGAGTATTAGGAGAAACCTCTGAACATTTGCTTTAATTTTAAAATTTCTTTGTATCTTCACTATTAAATTAAAATAAATGTTTATAGTCATTAATACTTAAAATTAGTGAAGATTCAGCAAATAAGTTTATAAATCAAGTAAGTGTTGATCAAGATTAGTCATTTGTTAATTTAATGAACAACCAAACAATGAAACATGAACTTCATGGCATACTATTCAAAAATCAGTTTTTCAGTATTTTCATCAATAGATCGAGTGCAGATGATCTGAAGATAGTAGCTGATTGAAATTGTTTATCGAATTGTGACAAAATCCAAGTAAGAAAAAATAAACCTAATATAATCCAGAACTTACATTTGGAAAGCAACCGAATTTTATTCTAATTTAAACATTATGTCAGCAAACTACTTTTCAAATAAACTTTTGCTGTCATATGAAATCAGCAAGCGTCGTTGCCATACGTTTGACACCGTGACTCAGGTAGTAGTAAATGCAGTAAACTTTCTGCTTTTTCAACTCTTGTATTTCTTCTAAATGGTTTCTTCTCCACACTGTAATTTCTTCTTTCTCTAATAAAAGTGTCTTCGTTGAATAAATGCAAATCCGAAACGTCTTTATGGTCTGGGCCGGTGCAAGAACGTGAAAATGAGGCACCTTGCCGTATAGACAACTAAACTACAAACCCTCCTTACAGCACAAAAGCGCCTTAAAAGATTCTGTTCTAGGAGCCAGTACCCTAGCGCGAGCCCTGATCTAAAAGATTCTTTAAGTCTCGAATGGAATGACAAAGTTTGTAATCTCAAACTAATAATTTTTTGGGTATTTAGTGACTTCGAGTGTTTAGAGTAGATTTCCAAAGCTTTTTTTTTTTAATTTTCAGTGTTCTTTTTAGGATTTTCAGTATCTTTTCAGGATTTTCAGATATTTGATAACGTTACGGAAACCCATACCTGCAAGTCCTAGAGTTAAGTTTGTAACCTTACAATTCTGTACTTTCTGCACTGCTGCATTGCTAGATTATGTCTTCAGTATACGCATTTTATGTGTTATAACAATTAGGTACATGCGCAAACAAACCAACTGAAAGGAAGCGATACCAAATGACTCCTCTGCGTTAAATGAAACTGACTGGTAGCGATATCAATACAGCACTGATTTTTTGTACAGTCAGCGTAATGCCACGGATTATCGAAAGACTCTTTTGGTTATCTAGTGTTTACGAGTGTTTAAAATAGATTTCCAGCGTTTTCTTCAGAATTTTCTGACATTTAACTATATTATGAAAACCGATATTTGTAAGCTCCGCAGTATAATTTGCAACTTACACGTTTGTGAGTTTTAGACGTACTTTTTGTACGATCAGCGGATAATTTAAAGCAAGGTGTGTACAAGAACGTGTAAATGAGGCAACTTGCTATACGCGCTGCAAGTTAGACTTACTAACAACTTTTCTTATGTAGTCAATGTTGCAAAACAAAGACATAGAGGCTCATTTTGCTACAGTTTCTGATTTATATGACATTTCAGTGAGAAATGGGTTTAAACAAAAGTGTTTTCCAATAATAGAATTTTAATTTACCAGACGTGGGTAGTACACCATCCTCGTCGCCAATTTTTTCTTCAAAGACATTTTAGTACTTTATCAGAAATGTTTGTTTAAAGTAGTTAAGTTCTGTTTGTGGGTGCATTATAACATTGATTTCGGGACGAGAAATTGAGGCTTCTTGAATAACCGAAGGAAGTGATCCCTAAAAACCCATCCAATTGCTTCCTATGATGGTGTCAAGATTCCATTCAGCAGTAGGTAGTTTACTCTACGTAAAGAATCTTGATTGTATTGTGTAGCTGTTTTAACTTTGCTTCACTTTGTGGTAATGAAACATTGAGGAAAAAGGATTTAAGTTTTCTAAGACTATGATGCTAACAACAGAAGGAAACATCGTTGAGTTGATAGGAATAGGTAATTGCTGAATTTGACTTGCAAATCTAATTTTGCTGTAGTTTCAATTTAATTGGCAATTTTGTTAAAAGTAAATTTAAACCAAGCGTTCAAGGAAGAAAAGCTAGAGCAGAACCTTTTTTAAATAGTAATTTTAAATTACCAGGCTTGATTATTAGTTATGGCCGAAAAACAAAAATCGAAACATTCTATTTTTAAGTTTATTTCAAAAATAATTACACTTAGATCAAATTTATTTCTAGATTATTGAGTTTACCATAATTTAACCAAGTTTGTATCTCTTACTTCCTTAAATAACAATTCTCGAATGCTTACAGATCCGATCTCTTATACACAAATTGTCATAGTTTCATAGTTGAAGAATGTAACAACACTACAGTGATATGCACTGACCTATAAAAACGCTCGTAAAACGTTTAGAAACTAAAACTTAAATAATTTTGGTGCTCAATCACGTATTACTAGTATTACAGCAAGAGAAATCTTCAAGGACGTTCGTCATAATTTATTATGTTTACTTCTTACAACATTTACAGTTAAAATACGTTTTTTGGTATAATAACACTAGTGATAATTGCATTAATTAGTTATAATTTCGATTTCAATGTGAACTAAATCAAAGAATTTGCAAACATCTAATACTTTTACATTTTGTAGAAATGATAATTTATGTCTTATCAAGGTTAGTGTAATACATTTCCTTTTATTCATAAAAACTTAATAATAAGTCATTAAAGGTTGTTACTGTTTGCTTAATTTGCAATTCAGAATTTTCAAAAATTTTCAATTGGTTAATTTATCCGTTATTAATTTACATAAATGCTAACTCACCAGTCATTATACCCACAATCTTTTTAAAGTGACTACTAACACGGTTTAATTTTTAAAAATGCCCAAAGAAAATGCAAGGCCTTTTGAAAATTAGGTTAAACGGTTAATTAAAATTAATTTTGTTTAGGAATTATCAATTTAAACAGGAAATAACCTTCGATTTTTTGGCTGTTTTTTGCTTTATCTTAGCTTAAAAGGTAGCATGCAATTCAAGTCTATTGCTCTTTCTAGGAAGTTACCTTGTAATTATGATGCACCTTGAAAGTTTCATTAAAATATAAAATTAGTTTTTAATAATATACCTTAGGTTATGCAAATCTTTTTCTTTTGGTTATGTTTTAGTTTATTATACTAAAGGTCAACTTAGAAAATTGTATGAAAGAATATTTTTTATCAAAATAATATAACAACAATTAGCAGAAAGATAAATCAAATTTTTTATTGAATTCATCAATGTTTATTACATTGAATAAGCTTTTTGTATTGAAGTTGTCGTGTTGACATTTATTTCTATTTCTAAACATTGTTTATGCAATGCTTCTCTAACAATAATTCTTCTCGATATGACCGTGAATGAATAAGACACTATTTGTTTTGTTTCTCATATTCAGATTCAATTCAAAGTAAGAAATTAAAGAAACGGAGTTGTTAAAAACAAGCTCGCTTTTTAAGTCACAATGAAACTTGCCCCCTGTCTGAATAAAAAGCAAAAAGTAAAAGTAGCATGGACAAACCCTTTTCTTAAATTAAATTAACAGAAATTAAAACCAGGACGTGCAAAAACCATCTCACAATTAGATTTCGCTGGTAAGATCAGTCTCTGGGATAATTTTGATTTATCTGTTTGAAACTTCAAGATGAAAAGAAAACGGAAACACAAGCTCAAGATTTCTTGCTTCCAGATGAAATATAAATGTGTTAAGAATTCCAAAAATGTTCAATGGAAGATATTAAAGTGAAGGTTTATAAGTAGGTGGGTCTATTTCGTTTATAATCCAACAAAGTCAAAACCGATAACCCAGCTAGCTGAGTTCTATCAAGATTGTTCATTGGTTCCCATAGATTTTTTTTCTCGGTGGGGGCTATTGAATAGTATGCGTTGTTTTTAGTTGTAACGGATTATTCATGATTAATCTTTCAAGAATAACCATGTAAAGCAAAATCGACAGTCACGGTATGTCCAGTTTTGATTAGAATAATCATATCCGTCAGTTTAAAAATGTCGAACTTAATTTACTGTAATATGCAAGCAAACATACCAAGATTTGACGTAAATACAATTTAAAAAGTTCATTAAAATTGGACGCATTAATACGTTAATAAACGCATTTATTACCCAATGTAAGAATTTAATGAATTGATTTTTATTCTCAGATTTTGTCTAGTTGATAACCTTGTACACTACGGTAATGTAAAACGTTCATTCAGCCAATAAACTATATACATTGCATCCATAAACGCATAAACTAGATTAATGAACCCCTTACATTAATTATATAAACAAATTTTCTTAATGTAACAGCACACTGAACAGTTGTAACGTTCTTATTAATTTATGAACAGCATACATATGTATATTGTCCCAAATCAAAGAATGTTGTGTGTCTTATGTTTGCTGTATTCTCACCTCCAAACAACCCGCTATTTGATTAACTAGTTAACTACATGTCCGCTTCAATCCCGACATCGCCTCCCGCCGTCACGTCCCACCTTTAGATCCCCCAGACATCATTAGCCCCATCCTCGAAGAGGAAATCGCCGTGGCGTTCGCTTTCGGAAAGAATTCAGCCCCGAGAAACGATTCCCTCACAAGTAGAACCTTCCGAACCTGCCACCTGCAGCCACAATTCTACAAACTCTTATATCTAACTCCACTTGGAAGGTCTAGCACGATGAGCTTCTCTTTAAGCTCTGTGCGCCCGCCAGGCTATGTCCAGAATGTACACTCCACGAGCTGGCATCTTCCAGGGTCCATTCTCTTCCCTCTTTTATTCATCTTTTACTGGCATAACACCCCCGTCCTGAAGAGCCCGATGCGACGTCTGCCTTTCTCAATTCGCGGACGACACGGCCCTGTAGATAATGTCTCGAACCTCCGCCAAGGAATCCAGAATTCTGGCGTACAAACTTGGACGTCTGCAGACTTGGTTTCAAAAATGAAGAATCAGACCGAACCCTCTGAAAACCAATCACTGCAGCTATACCCACAGAGCCAGATTCGATCCCGACCACATCCACCTGAAACTGTGGGGCTCGCGTCTCCAGTTTTCGCTATCCGTTAAATACCTAGGCATCACTTTCCCCCCACGCTGAGATGAAGCGACACGCTGAAGCATTGCCTGTACATTGTTCAGCAACGCAGCAGCTTGCTCTCCAGACTCTGCGGAGGCATTTCACTCTCGGACACATACAAAACCGATTCACCTACTTCAGTGAAGAGTTTCCGACAGAAAGAAAGGACCATCTGCAGTAGGATCTTCCGCTTCCCCCATTCGGAGCAAGTCTGCGACAGAGCGGAGATTCTCTCTGTAAATGCGCGCCTCGAATTTAAACAAAGAGCACGTTCTCGACATCTTCAAAATCCCAGCTCCGCTCCCGCACAGAAAACACAAACACCCGCCGTCCATTATGATGAGACATGCCGAGAACCTCACTCCCTACAGATAAAAGCCCATCCACTGACTTCCGTGAAACTATCGAGCGATGTACGTAGATATCGTCTCGCGCGATACATTTGCAGGGTATCCCTAGACAACAATGGACGAATGCGAACTACATCCGACTGCTATGTTGCCGCCTCCAAAACTTTTTTTTCATAAATTTTGGCTGAAGAAGAATTAAACTCTTAAAACGACATCCAGTTTCCAAAGGAAACCGGAATGTAACTATGAGCTTGACTTGACTTGCGAAGGTATCTTGATTATTATAAGTGATGAGTTCACACCGTATTGGCCTAACTTTTCAAGCTAAATTCATTGTTGTAAACGAAATTTCGCATTCATCTTCTGTTTTCAAGTTATAGGTAAAAATTCGAAACATTTTATTTTCTCCAAAGTGCTACCATTCTTTTCCTATTGGGATAATGAAAACAGTTACCACGGGTTTTCGTGGGACCATAAGCGAAGAATCTAACCGCGCATTTAAGTTTCATCACCACCATAGCGCCGTCCATTCAATGAGAAATTCTTTTTGGATAATTATAGTACACAGAATTACAATGGAAACAAACACCCCATCCGAAGTTTTAATATCTCGCAAATTCATAACTCGACTTTAGTTAGCTGAAAGCAATGGCGGTGGTACGAAAAACCGAGGCCCTGTTCAAAATCCTCAACTTCGAGCTCTAAGAACACTACGGATTAGCCTGATAATTTTCGAGATCTAGGAAACGAACAAGCCAAAAAAGGACCACTTATAACCTTTTGACCCGCTCGTTCTCTGAACCTAAGTGGTAATTAATGAAAACCTCTTAATTATATTTGGTAATTTTATAGTCTTAGGTGATTTTAGACAAAATAAACTGGATTTAGTACAGGAATTTACATTTTGTGCACGGTTTTTTGTACAATCCGCGTAGCGCCACGAATTGTCTAAAGATTCATTTGTATTTCAAAATTTGTAATTCCGAACTAATAATTTACTGATTATTTAATTTCTACGAATGTTTAGAGTAGTATTTCCGGCGTTTTTGTACGATTATCAGATATTTAATAACCTTATAAAATTCCGTATGTCTCTAAATTCGATCTGCAACTCCGCAATATTGTAAATTCCAGAGAATCATTCCATACAATTCGCGTAGCGCCATAGATTATTTAGATTCTTCTACGTTTCAAATGACATGATATAATTCGCAATTTCAAACTTATAATCTTTCTTTATTTAGTGCCTACGAGTGTTTAGAGTAGTTTTCCGGCGTTTTTTTGTGGAATTTCCAGACATGTAATAACATTATGAAATTCTGTATGTCTCTAAATTCGATCTGCGACTTTGCAATCTTGTGAATTTCAGAGGACCTTTCAGTACAATCCGCGTAGTGCCAAAGATTATTTAGATTCTTCTGCGTTTCGAATGGCATGACGTAATTCTTAAGTTCAAACTGATACTCGGTTGGTTATTTAGTGTCTACGAGTGTTTAGAGTAGATTTCCGGAGTTGTTTTGTAAATTTCCTGAAATCTGATAACATTATAAAATTTCGTATGTCCGTAATTTCGATCTACAACTTTGCAATTCTGTAAATTCCAGACGGCCACGGATTATCTCAGCATTCTTCTGCGTTTGAATGACATGATGTAATGCGTAATTCTAAACTTATAATATTTAGTTATTTAGTGCCTACGAGTGTTTAGAGCAGATTTCCGGCGGTTTTTCTAGACTTTTCGCACATTATGAAACCCCATATCTGTATGTCCTTAAGTACGATTTGCAATTTTACATATTTGTAAATTCTAGACGTATTTTCTGCACCATCGGCGTTGTACCACATATTATGTGAATCAGGGTCGGCGCAAGTACGTGCAAGTAGGGTATCGAGGTGGCTAGCAACTTCACAGTACCGAATAAGTCCCCCGAAGCTGACATTAAACGCATCACACACTATTCTGTCTACTACACGAAGGAGCCTTATGAGATTCTGCCATAGCATAGGACCAAAACATCGCAGCGCCAACCCTGATTGTGAGAAGAATATGTCTAATATTATCCGAGTTAGTCATTCCTTCATGATCTTGAAAACTAAGTGATTTTCCTACAGCAAGAGCCGGATATCGTGAAAAAACCTCCATTGTTCATCTTTGAATTACACTTGAACTTATTGTGGATTTCCTTTCACAAGGCAAACTTCTTTAGTTAGTAGACCGCATTTGCTGGCCCGATTAAGTTGACAAAGGTTAGTTAGTCGTACATGAAGGAAAATGCCTTTTGTAAGTCAGCATTCTTTCGTGAGGTGTGGTGTTAGTTGCCGTGCATAGAAAAGATGATACGAAGTGTAATACTTGTTTCCATTCACTCGTTTTAAACCTTGGTGACTCAAAATCGATAAAATCGTCTTTGAAATTATAACACCATTATAGCGTTTTACTTACCCGTTGCCTTTGGGATTATGCCCAACGATTTTTAAAAATGATTAAATTCTTGAAACGCAAATCTTGGGCCCTGGTCTGTATAGATGTATAAAGGTGTTTCAAATGCTTTAGAATCTCATCAGAAGTCATCTAAGTGCGTGAGAATGAAAAAGGTAATCCAGAAGACTCATCTACTATGATTAGCATGTTCTCCAGGGCGATATACTATACCACATTCAAAATGGGAATGTCTTGTCATTTTTGGTTTGTTTGCCAGACTGGTTATCGAACATGAAAGAAACAAATTTTGAACAGTTACCCATTGCAATTGACGTTCTGTAAAAGCTGTCTCAGCTTTTCTTTTTAACTGACAAATAACTTTTCACCTTTGTTGAGTAACCTTGTTGCGTTTAAATTTTCATCTACGGAATTAGTTTATAAAACAGCTGTCTGAAACCAGCTTTAGCAAAATAAATTCCTTTTAATTCCATTTTCTACTATAAATCTCTATCCGGTTCAATTTTTGGTTTTTTAAAAATCTTATCATCTGCATGCTTACCGCGGGGAGAGTTTTGAGTGACTGCCGCGCAAGAATGTTATAACTTTATAAGTTGATCTTGCACCGTGAAAATTAATTGTTTTCACTTTTTCACGGACCACAAAAAATTAGCTTCTGAGTTTGCTTTTCCTTCGCCTTTAGCGAATAAATAAATTATTCTACCATAAAGCCCACATTTTTTGTAAACGCTTGTGATTTCATTTCTTAGGCCTTTCTTTGTCTTTCTTTTTTCTCTTATTTTGCTCTCGGCTTGGTTGCATTTCTGTGAGTTTACCGATTATTCGAAAAGACCGTCAGAAAATTTGTTGTCACTTGCTTGTGTCTCGGGAACTATACAGGGTGTCCAAACCATCAAAGCTGTCAAGCTGAAATTTAGTATAATTCAAGCTCTAGATTGCAAAACTAAAACTAAAACATTTATTAAAACAACCTGTCAAACCGGAAACGATGTTTCAACCAATCCTTTATATTTATAATTGCTAGGGCAAATAATCATTTATTTTACTTTGGTATTCATTACATAAATTATTTACTTGTGACTGTAGTATTTAAGAAATCAAATACTTTACTTCTGTCTTGCTTAAGGCGTTCTGGCACCTCTAAAATAAATTTGAACGTTGTCAAGCTGATATCTTGCTGTTTTATTTGACACTTTATCTTGTTGTGCTTGGGGGTTTTAATTTTTAGATATACAGAAAATCGGACCTCACCTTACGAGCTCCGGCTTTCAAAAGTGTATTATAAGTAACAACTTGGAGAAGCAAGCTACAGGCGTGCCTCATTGAAAGGAGAGTTTTTTTCTATGGCAAAATCAGAAGCGTCGGTTTCACATTGAATAATGAGAAAGCATTTGCATAGTTCTTCGCAAAAATGCTACATTGTAGAGCTTGGGAAGTTCAAGCACACCGATACAAGTTAATGAGTACACGCGATTTGAATTCGTTGCTGATTAGGTTGCATCTTTTTTACATTGTCTAGAAATTATACCAAATTAATTTCTTGTGTCTGTGACATTATCGATGCAAAGATTTTTGAGAGCTTTTTAGGAACGATACCGTCACTTACACATTGAAACTTAGCTAACTCATTGGTAATACAAAAAGAAATTTGTGTAGATCTTCCATATAGCTCAAGAAGTATAAACGGTTTGTCACATTCAATAATAGGAATTTGATGATAAGCAGAAGGCACTAAAATATTTTGTATTCTCTTGCGATCTTCATTACAAGTGATCTACCTCCACCTAATATTTACCTGACTTCTTCTTCAATGAAGTTTTGGTATTGAAAAGCATGACGTCTAGATTTGACTTACTTCTTTTTAAAAAGACAGCTATCTTGACCGCTGCCAAAGTTAAAGTACACACATGCATTGGCATTTTGCTCCTTCAGATTTACCTCTAAGCTTGAATGTTGATTTAGAATATCGTGACCAAGCATTACATCAGCACACAACTCTTACAATGCAGAAAACTAGACACTATTGTGTACGTGTTTAAAAATCTGTAGAATTATTAAGCAGCAGCTCCTTATGTTTGGAAAACAAATCAATGCGAGCTAAGAAAACTTTTAAAACTACTTTGATAGCTTTTTCATTGCTGGACTGTTGACTTGGCTAGACAATAAAGTTTCTCAGAACTAGAAATACAGATCTCGAAGTCTTGAAGCAGCCTAGTATCTCACCCGTGTTCACACTACCCCATATTCAGTTTAAATCGGTAAAAATTTAGTTGAAGTAAACTTTTTACATTTTTTTCTTAAAAGGTTAATCACCATTAACGTTCAACACTATTGAAGTCCCATCATGTTTGTGTAACCTAGAAACTGGTAATTATATCAAGAGCCTAACTTCTTAGAGTAAATAACTATTTCAGTAATTTTTGCAGCTTAGAGTTGATGGTATTGTTAGTTGTCACTTAAGCAGCTAATGGCATACGTATTGTAATGACAATATGTTGAAACAGGCTAAATCAAGTATGCTTCGCCACCAATTTTCAAAATATTTTTGTTTCGCGGGAAATTCAAACTGTCATCAATCATTTTGGATCACTCGATACTCATCTTGTCTTACATGTTACTTTCCGTATTTCTCCATACTTGTTCCACTTTGATACTTCTCGGTCTTACCAGACCAAACGCTTTAAGTTAGAAATTTAAAACAAACCGCAAGTGATTCTACATTTTATTACGCACGATTTGTAATGAGTAGAGTACGGATTGGTTGTACAGTTTTTTTGTACAAAACATTGAAAACGTTGAAATCCGTTACGATCTATTGTGTATATCTACCACTCACATATTTAGATTCTATAGGTCAAGACAAATAATCTGATATGCGACTCGCCATTAATTCTTAATAAACAATTGAACAGCGGGTCACTAACCAATGTACACGGAACACTTGCCGATCGATTGCGACCTTGTTTTGTTTAGCTTCGTCTTCAGGGTAACAAATGCTGCTATAAACACCGTCATCATCAACTGTTTTTAAAAAGACGAGTGTTGGTGTTTTTTCTTTAACTTTAACAATCAAGTTGGCCGTTTTCGGGATACAGTCATCAGAGCTATTTTCTAGTTAATTGTTCAAGGTATCGGATGAAAGAAAGAGATTTCGCAATAAATCGCAATCTAAGCATCTGCGATGGTTAAAAGGTGAACAATAAAACATCGTCCGAATTCAGCTCATATGTCATATGTCTGTCCTGTTCGAATCTCACAGAAATCCCTGAATGCTTGGTAGATTGCTTTTTGATTTTTTGATTTTGATCAAAATCATATTCTTTTCCACCGAAAAACTTTTCTACGTGAGAATCGTATTAAGGTCTCCTATTTACGAATCAGCAAACGTGACTCGCTTACCTCTCTCCGATATCAAGGAAGAAATGGCAGCAAGTGAACATTAACCATTTTGCCGTAATCTCTAGCGGAGAAACCTTAAAAGACAAAATCTGATTTCGTTGGTTCTGTAAATATATACCTAACAAGAGCAAAATGCTTTGGATCTATTGTTCGTGGTGGTTACTGAAGATATTTGGTTACACTCGAATATATCAAACTCAGTCTAGTGGTTTTCAAAGTACATAGGTAACTCGAACTCTGATTCAATCTAATCAAAATCAGAGACAAAAGACGACTAAGATATCAAAGCTTTAGAAAAAATATATTTAAATGGCAAAGATGCTAAGCAGCAATTTGCAAGCTTGAACCAAATTAGGGACAAAATGGACTTACTTCAGATCTTATGTTAAACGCCAAACCTTACTTTACAGAAAGCAATTCAACCGTGATAACCTAATTGTACTAATAGAAACAAAATCAATAAACAATGAATGACAAATTGATGTCCGACGTAATTTTAGATTTGAAATTTCCGATTCTTTCAAAAAGCTGTTCTTAAAATAAAACTAATTGTAAAATTTATTTGAATCTTGATTACGATTTCTCAAAATTTGTTTGTTTGTTTGTTACAGAAAAATGGGTTCAATTCCTCAGCTATCGATATTAAAGGGACCAACTCGTCCTCTCAAACCAACATTATTACACAGAATCTTCGAAAATATCGCAAACTCGTCAGCAGCTAACAGTATCGCTTTAATTTTCGAAGGTAGCACTATTATCATACTGAATTTTTATATTTTAAACTAATTTTATCCACTTTACAGACGAGGATGAGATTAGAAAATATACGTATTCTGAATTGAATAATTTAACCAACCGTTTATCGAAAGTAATTCGTCAAACGATATTAGAAAATAATTTGCCAAGAAACAAAGATGGAGATTTCATCGTTGCCGTATCAATGCATCCTACTGATTATTTAGTCATCACTTTACTAGCAATTTGGAAAGCTGGATGCGCTTATTTACCATTAGATCCAGGTTTTCCTCGAGCTCGAGTTGAACATATCCTTAGGGAAGCAAAACCCTTGATGGTAATTTTCGATGAAGGTAATTTAGCTAGATTTCTAAATATTTAGCTCAATCTCTACTATTATATCTTTATTGTAGATCAAGGACATTTTGTTAACACTTTTAAAGTATCCCTAGAGAAATTTTTGAATTCCAGTAATGGTTTACCTTCAAACGAGTTATCTGACGAAGAGAGATTGCAGCATGTCAAGGATGATCTTGCTATAGTTTTGTACACATCAGGAAGTACTGGTATACCAAAAGGTATGATGAGAATTTACAAGGTTGTCAAATTGTCAGATTTCTTAATATTTTAATTTTCAGGTGTACGACTTCCTCACACAACGATTTTAAATCGTTTGCAATGGCAGTTTAAAACTTTCCCATACAGTAAAACAGAGACTACTGGAGTGTTCAAGACTGCCCTGACATTTGTAGACAGTGTATCAGAAATTTGGGGGCCTTTATTAAATGGACTCTCTGTTCTTGTTGTTCCTAAAGCTGTAACATTGGATCCTGAAAGGCTTGTCTCAGTTTTGGAAAAATACAAGGTGGGTATTTTCTTAAATATTTTTCGAACAATGTGGTTTTGCCTTTTTTTGATTATTATACAAATAAAAATTTGTTTTTGTGCTAAGTGAATTGTGTGTCTCTTACAGATCGAACGTCTCGTGCTTGTGCCATCACTTCTAAGAGCCATTTTGATGTATTTGGAATTACAAGTAAGTATGACTAGACATCATTCATCTTTCTCAACTGTCTCAGAATAGTCTAGTTTCAAGCTCTCACGTCTCTCATATCATTCTAGAAATACTAAGCAATTCAAAACTATGATTACTAATTTCGGGAATTCTCTGGAAAACACTGTAAAAACACTTTTTGACACTCGCGCACACAAGATAAACAAATCTATTTTATTTTATCCCTGAAACTCTGCTTGTTCAAGTAAAAACTGAAAGTGTCAAAATTAGTTTGACGTCGAGTGTTTCAATAAGCATTGTCTTTTTATAATTTTACAAAATCGCTTATGCCATTGCTTGTAATAAGAATCATCTTAATGTGTTTGAAGTTACAAGTAAATGTAATCAGATTTCAGACTGACCTAGACATTTTTGTTAGTTTTTGCAACAACTGAAACAGTTTCTCATTTCCATGGCTTTAGTATCATTCTGTAAATACCAAACAGTTTGGACTTATTAATTATATATTATTGGTGTCGAAGAGATTTAAGAAATTCTTGAGAAAATACTCTAAAGACACTTTAACACTCGCGCACACAAGATAAGCGAACCTATAAGAGACTATAATGTATTTTATCTTGCATCTTTGATACTTTACTTGTTCAAGTAAAAGCTTGCAAATCGTCAAGATTAGTTAGTTAATAAACATTGTCGTTTTCGCAGTTTTACGACATCGCTTGTAGCATCTCTTATAAGATTCATTTTAATGCGTAACAGATCGTTGACAGTGGGCATTAACTTGGCCTCTAAAACTTCCTCTTGATACTTTTTTGAAGTGATACGCCTTCCACCACTGTCGGTTGTTCAACATCATGTCTTACACCTATGGGATGCTTCATTGTTGCCGTGGTGCGTTCTGGTAACGAGTCTTCGCCTGGCCAACAACCAGTAATTTCACGCCATCACTCCCAAAAATACTAATTTGGGTCTCGTCACTCCAAGTTATTTTTTTTAGTACAGTCTTTATATGGAACAGCCCAAATCACCTGTTTTTGTCTTTGTTTTTCATTGAGGTGCGACTTTTTTTTCTGAATATTGTTGCTCGCAATCCATTATCGCACAACTGTTGTCTGACCGTTCGGTCAGCCATTTATAGTCTAGTCATTTTCAAAATGTTATTGATATTTTTTGAGGTTTGAGAACGGTCCTGCAAAGCAAGCAACAAATTCTTCTGAGAACTTGTGTGCCACCTTTGGTTTTCAACAGGTTTTTGTGGCAGTTTTCACTGTGATTTCTAATAGTCATAGTCCAAATCATGTCCAAATACTTAATAAGCTCAAAAAAAGAAAAATTTACTAATCATTAAAATTGTCCAGAAGTAATGCCTGGTGTAAATGTACTTAGATTTTAAACTAATTAGACACTTGCCAGTTTTGCAACAACTGAGACTGCCTAGTAGTAGTTCAGCTCCCGATTTTCACGGTTTTCGTATCATTCTGTAAATACTAAACAATTCGAACTATGGAGTTACTAATGTTACTCTTCAAGAGATTTTAGAAATTCTTGGGAAAACACTGTAAAGATCCTTTTAACACTCGCGGACGCAGGATAAACAAATCTATGAGAAGGAAATGTATTTTATCTTATATCTCTGATTTTTCACTTGTGTAAATAAAAACTGGCAAAACTTCAAGATTAGCTTGACGTTAAACGTTTTAAGAAATTTTTTTGAAGTTACAAAAGTAATTACTAATTAGGTTTCAAACTAACTAGCCTTTTTTGTCACAGTTTCTGCTTTTAGTTAGGTAGAGGCCCCGCAAGATATATTGTTGGGCCCCACCGGAAAGACGTTGCCTTACCTAAGAACTAGATTTCTATCAAAATCTTCCCGTAATTTTCTGGATATGATAGTTGGGTGGGCCCCCTTTAGACTGTTGGGTCTTCACGCATAGTGCGGTCTGCGGAGCCCTTAGTTACGTCCTTGCAATCTATAGAAACTAAGCAATTAGAACATATTAATTTTCTAATGTTACTGTCAAAGAGATTTCAGAAATTCTTGGTGAAAACACTGTAAAGACTTTTTTTAACACTCGCATACAATATAAACAAATCTATGAGACAGAAATGTATATTATCTTATATCCCTGAAACTTTACTTGTAGAAATAAAATCCTTTAAATTGTCAATGTTAGTTTGACATCATGAGTCTCAACAAGATTGTCTTTTTTGCAATTTTACAAAATAGCTTGTAGCTTCTAATAAGGCTAGATATTTATGTCGCAGCTTTTGCAGCAACTGAAACTGTCTAATAGTAATCCAGTTTCCAACTCCCACGGCTTTCGTATCCGAGGGGTTTCTCACTGGCCTAAACTATGTACACAATATTCGGAAATAATTAATTGCGGTATTGCCAAATGTATTTCTATATTTCTGACTATATTACCATATTTTCAAATATAATGCCGATTATGTTGCCGTTAGCACGATAATGTGACTGCCAATAGAACAAAAACAAAAGTAACAGAGTTATTGCCATGTACCTTGTCGAATCATTGCTGCCTATTGTCGTTATTGCCTCCATATTGCCGGCAAGATGACTTATTGTCACAGCTGAGAAACCTCTCGTTCGTATCATTCTGTATATACCAAACAATTCGAACTTATGGATTTCGTAATGTTACTGTTGAGGAGATTTTGGAAATTCTTGGGAAAACACTGTAAAAACCTTTTTTAACACTCGCGCACACAATATAAACAAATCTAGGAAAGTATATTATCTTATATCTCTGATACTTTACCTGTAAAAATTAAAACTCGCAAAGTATCAATGCTAGTCTGACGTCACGCGTTTCAACAAAATTCTCTTTTTGCAATTTTACAATATGGCTTTTGCCATTACTTCTAGTAAGATCCATCTTAATGTTTTTGGAGTTATAAGCAAGTGTAATTGGGGTAAGACTGCCTTGGCATCTTGTCACAGTTTTTGCAATAACTGAAACTTCCTAATAGCAATCCAACTCCCACAGCTTCCGAGGGGTTCAACAGACGTCCAGTAAACGTCACATTTGTCACATCTTTGAAAATTCAACATATTCTCGTTACTCGACATAATTTGTTGAGATATTTCAGAAAGATAGGTCTAGAATCCTTGTATTTTATTTTCCTTGGCCACAAAAGATTTGGAACTATCTGAGAATAGAAACTCGTTTCGATAGTCTGTATTACGGATAAATTCTTCTTCCACTCACAAGAAAGTTGTTAGGATAATTCTGGATAAAGTAGCTGTTTATTCAATTAGATTTTGCACCAGGAGTAACTTCGAATATTATCTGGCGCATTTAGTTTATGTAAGTCTAGATTTTTTAAATATCTTTGTTCACCCCTTTGAATCTGGACCAATTTGTTCTAATATCGTAGATTAACTTAGTTTTAAGTAGCTTTGAGTGCACTAGTAGTAACAATACAAATTTGAGAATACAGCAAAAATATCTAGATCATTGAATTGTTGACTGTTGAGGTGATAGAACCCCAACCAAGGCCGTCTCACCTCCGATTAGTTTCTTTGTTTATTTTATCTTTATTTTTCACTCACGTGCACTTTCTTGTGCAATGCTCTCTTCAAGTTAATATCACAAATATGATTTAGTGCATTGAATTACTTTACTAATTTATTTTCAATGTATTTGTTAAACTATATTTTTGCGTTTGAATGTTTTTGTTTGAATCAGTTACAGGTACACGAGACAATCGTAAACTGCTGTGAAATTGCTGTCGAGGCCGTGAGACTCATTCTTATCAAATTTTATAAAGTGCTTAGTACTTAAAGAAATCTTTAATAAACCATGTGTACCTCTTAAGTTCACCTTGATTTAGCAACAAATATTGTTGACAATCTCATAAGTTTACCGAGGGCCTTAGTAGTTGATTTATGACGGGAGCTTCTTTATTTGAACAGTCTTTTCCGTCATTTGCGCTCATTTTTCTACTTTATCTCTTAAGAACAAGTTGACAACTACAAGGTTTTGCCAGGGATGGCCAACGGGGCAATTCGGAGGTTAGATTGTCTCCTATAAAGGCGTTCTATCAGCCGAGACTAATTTGAAAACAGAAATCTAATCAAAGCAATGAAAATAAGTAACAAATTTGTAGATGGGCGTCCGCAAGCGGACGCACTTACGTACGTACCGTTAACGGTGGTCTGATGAACGAATAAAAACGGACGTCCACTGAATCTCCAATTTACGTCAATGGACGTCCGGGATAGTTTTGGGCTACAAATGGACGTCCAGTGCTGTATAATAAACCAAAAGTTGCTTGTCTCATTAAATATCATTTATCTAGTTTTGAAATTTTAAAAAACAATTGTGAACTTTTCTTATTTAGATTTCATAGTCACTTAAAGTGTAAGAAGCGATAGCAATAAATATTATGTAGGATATTGATCGGGTGTGCAAATGAATCGGCCAATAATCTCTCCTGAACCAGCAGTTCTTTGCCATTAAGCAATCCTTTCTCTCCAAAATTCTTTTTTTTTGTGAAAACCATAACGACAGTTGTTTAGGAACTCATTTTGATCTCTTCTTAATTATTTACCTGAGTCTTTGCAATATTTAAGACTCCTTTCTTCCGTTTGAATATTTTCTTACCCAGAAATAGCTAGATCATCATCATCATCATCATCATTATCAATGTTGATGAAATCGCCTCTTGGATAGATTTCAGAAATTCTTGGGAAAACACCATAAAAACACTTTTAGTACTCGTGTACACAAACTAAACAAATTATATTCCCAATACTCAACTTGTTCAAATAATAAAATTAAAAGGCAATAAGATTATAGTTTGGTGTCATGTGTTTTAAGACAACTGTCTTTTTGTGACCTTAAAGTTCACATTTTGAAAGCTTTTTGCACATTTACGCTGCAATCTCCTTCTATCTCACACACTAGTTCGCAACCCATGCCTTTACAAGGCAGGCAGGCCGATTACCTCAATGATACAATGTGACAGATTGTTAGTATACATGGTTTTATGAGAGCAAGTTTACATGTCAAACCGACTCAAACTTTACTTACTTTGTTTTTTTTTCAGAAAAGTAAAAAGTATTTGCAAAATGTAAAAATTTGGGTTTGTTCCGGAGAAACACTGGTCGTTTCGCTCGCCAAAGAGTTCTACCAATACTTCCCTGCCTCTCAACATAAATTATGCAATTTCTACGGAAGCACGGAAATTATGGGAGATGTCACTTACCATGTAGTCCCTGACATTGACCAGCTACAACATCAAGAGAAAATTCCAATCGGTAATCTACTAATTTTCCCATTTTATATAGCAACATGACATCTTGTGTTTTCCTTCTAGGGATTCCTGTTGATAACACCATGATCTATCTGCTAGATTCAGATTTTCGTCCAGTAAAATCTGGAGAAGTTGGAGAATTGTTTGCGTCCGGTTCGAATTTGGCTGCGGGTTATGTAAACGGGCGCGATCCCGATAAATTTATTGAAAATCCTCTAGCTGTGGATCCAATGTTTACAAAATTATACAGAACTGGTGATTTTGCTCGTATAGAAAAGGGCGTTTTGGTATATGAAGGTAGAACTGATTCGCAGATAAAAATTCGTGGTTATAGAGTTGACCTTTCTGAAATTGAGAAAGCAGTGAATGCAATCGATGGTGTTGATAAAGGTGTGGTTTTGTGTTATAAGCCTGGAGAGATTAATCAGGCTATATTAGCTTTTGTTACTACGGAGGCTTCCTTGAATGAGTATCAAATCGAAATGATTTTGAAGAAAGGCTTGGCTGCTTATATGGTGCCGCAAGTGATTATTGTCGAGAGCATACCGCTTTTAGTGAATGGAAAGACTGATAGGCAAGCTTTATTGAGAAGTTATGAATCTTCCAGTACTAGTACTAATGGTGGTAAGCAAATCCAAAATAATTGAAATTTGATGTTTAAATAATTTGTAATTTGTTTTAGATGGTTTGCATCAGGAAGCAAATATTGACTATACGGGAGTTCCAGAAAGTCAAATGGCAGCAGCAAAGGTTCTATTCGAAACAGTAGCATCAGTGTTAAATAGATCTGCAAGAGCAGCAATTTCCTTAGATGCTAATTTTTATGAAATTGGAGGAAACTCATTAAATTCCATCTTTACAATTTCTCAATTAAACCAGAAAGGTTATCATATAAGTAAGAAACATCCCATTGCTTAATAGACATAGTAAATACTAACGGAATGATTGTTTAGGTATTGGTGATTTCATAGCGGCCATGGATTTGGGAGAAATCTTAGACCGTATGTCTCCGGAAAAACAGACTTATCCTACAATTATAGCGCAACCACCATGTTATACAGCTGAAATGTTACAAGACAAGCATAAAAAGGATGTAATCAAGTAAGTGATTATCTAGCATAACAAATTCCAATGGCATTACGTTATGTTTTCATTTCAGTATGATAACAACAAGCTTCTACCAAAAAGCCGATTTAGAACAATGGATTATAACAGAAATATCAGAACCAGATTACACAGAATTGATGGACAAGCTATGGGAGCCCTTACTAGAAAAGAATTTGAGTTTTGTTGTTAAAACCGAGTCTGGTAAGGCTGTTGGTGTAGCATTAAGTTTCGACGCCAGAGATGAACCAGAAGTGGAAGTTCATTCAAAACTGTCAGCGATATTTGAATTTTTGGAAAGCGTCGAAGGTCCCGTTAGAGATACACAGTTACCACCGGGTAAAGGTGCAATTTTACATTCTTTCATGATGGGAACAAACTCTACGTTGACGCCAAAAGAAAATGTTGCTGTGATACAATTTATGGAAGAAGAAGTTATTAGAGTTGCTAGAAGTAACAATTTTGCGGGCATCTTCACCACGAATACAAGTCCTTTAACACAGGTAGGTGTGGATTATAAAAGAGACATTACAATTTGTTAACTGAATTGTTATTTTTTCAGCAATTGGGATCAGTTTATGGGTACAAGACTTACTTAGACTATCAGGTAAACCAGTATGTTGCGAGTGATAACACGAAACCGTTTGGATTGGCTCCTGATTCACAACGAGCCATAGTCCAGTGGAAGACCGTTTAGATATTACCTCGATGCTATTGCAAAGTATTAATAGTTCCTTTTAAAATGGTATAATGTAGAAGGGCTGTTTGTTTTAAAATATTTATCTCTACGTTCTTGTAGAAAGATATTATATGCTATCATTATGAATATTTTCTGTTCGGTGTAATCCTTACTTTTCATCATGTAGCAATTCTCCTGTATATTTATTAATTTGTGAATAGCTGTGTATATATGTAGTTTAGATTAATTATGTAAAATGTGACATACTTTACAATATACTAAATAAAGTCTTATAGTATACAGACGATTGTTCTTTGTTTGTATGAATCAAGATACATTTCAATTTTGGTGAAAAGAAAGAGACTCATTGTCCTCCAGTTAACACTTTTTTATATTCTCGAAGCTGCGTTCTATAAACGAAGGTAATCAAGATCGTCACCTTTAATCAAAATTAATTTTTGCAAGTTGGCTTTATTATCATACATTGTAACAATCTGTCCTGGATAACTTTTCTAACTACTCCAGAAGAATAAAATTAATAAGTTTGTTGCCCTATTCTGATCGTCTCCATTTCCATTTATTTTAATCTGATTTTGAAGTTAACATTTACTAAAGCTAACATTTTTATTACTGGAAGCTTGTGACTTTTAAGAAATTCAACGCTCTAATTGATCACTAATCTGCCTTAGACAAATTAAAATATAAATAAGTAAAACCTGCTCTCTGTCCTACAAAAAAAACCAATTCTTAAAAAAAGTAATAATAAGATATTTGTTCTGTGAAAAAACAGAAATCTCTCCATTTAATAAAAAAATTTATTTTAGACGAGACAATTTAATAAAACGCGCGCCCCAGATTGATGAACCAAACTGTGGTCAAACAAATTCAATTTAACTTCACATGGTCACGGTCTTTTAGCGGCACGTACGATAGAATTTTAAAATTTAATCAAATACGTTTCAGAGTGAAAAAGGTGTTAGTTTTGTAAAAATGAGTAAGTACGATAGCGTGATTAAGTTATATGCAGATATGGACAGAATAGGTCTTGATGCTTTGAAGGAGTTTGAAACAGTTTTAAAGTCTGTCTTAAAGGGTATAATAAATAAATAAATCTGCGATAACTTTGCATGTCTTTTATATGTGAAAGAATATGAACGATAAAAGGACCTGTATGCACATTTTAAATGTTTGAATAAACTAGAATATAAGATATATATTTGTGGGAAGACAATATGCATCTTTTGGATGTTTTTCCTTTATTTATGATAGAATATAAGAATTTAGTATTTGTATTTTTGATAGCGCGCAAATGTTGAACATTTAGCATAATGTTGATATTGATAGACATATTTTAAGTGAGCACAATATTGATATGGTTGAAAACATTTTATGAGGTATTTCAGTATAATTAGTATAAATACAAAAATTATATACCTAGTTAATATTTTTCAAATTTATAGTCACTTAACTTTAATTATGTCTCGTAAACTGTAGCTAAAGTAAGTAATTACCAATTTCATTAACAAGTAACATTGCTAAAATTACAAAAAAGTGTATTTTTTGGATTTTTTTGAAGAACTTGAAATTAATTAATTTGGAAAAAATCTTCCTCAGGGTTACTGTACTATTCCTCAGTATATTTACATCTGATTCATGTTTATAGGTCAAACAAAAATAAATTCTCAAGTTCCATTTGTTGTTCTTTTTGGTACGAAAGATGCAGGGTGTGAAACTCGAAGGAAAAATCGCTTTAATTACATTTTGTGACATTCAAGTGTAACATTTATACCGAACTCATTCTATGCTTTTTCATGTAACATAAAATTCGAGTTTTGCTTTCATCACCTACGTCAGAACTTTAATTCTCTATTAGAGTACCTTCATTTACCACGACGATAGCGCATGTAGCAAAAGAAAGTCTTCTTTACTTTTCTCTGTGGCCCCGAGTTACCATATAAGACACCCATCCGAGTAGCCCCCGTGACTCACACTTAGCAGCCTTCTCCCCGTCCTTCAAAAACCCCTACTTCTTCCTGCATCCTTCTGGGTGTCGAGCTCGACATCACCGTGGAGGACGTGTACCAAGCCCTCAGACAACAGCAGCTCTCTTTCATCCGCAGTTCACATCGACGGATAAGGGAGATGAGATTTGTATGGGTCATCACGGTCAGCCGAGAATCGCTCGACTAACTCCTGAGCGGCGGGGTCCAAATGTTCCACCATAAGGCAAAACCGTCTGCAGCGCCACCCACCCAACCTCCACGTGCAAACCCAATACTTCGCAGATGCAACAGTTGCGGAACCAATCACTTTCTCTTAATTTCCTTCTTCCTGAATTCTATGTTGGACTTTTTCCCGACTCAGCGTCAGCACATCCAGTCTATTCTAACTCACATCATTCGACAGTTCTTCGGACTGCGCGTTTCTTTATCCTACTCCAGGAACTTGGTGCACGTCACCTTTTCCTAAATTCTCCGTTTTCCTACCGTTCATCTAAAAATCGACTACTATGAACCCGCGTCTTGAAACTGTGAACTCTAACGAATGAACTCGTAAACACCACGTCCACTCCGTCACCGAGACCCATCTAAAACCTACATAGAAACTCACCCTTTCTAGATTCCGCATCGTGAAGAAAGAAGCCCTACCCATTATCGCCTCCAGGTACCGAGCAGATGTCACTCTTACCATACCCAGCTCTGACTTCGACAGTCCCGTCGAACACTCAAACCTACATTGTTGCGCCGCCATTGTCCACGCCCATTCCAGTCCCGTTCACATCTTTCCTTTTTATGTTCCTCCCGACGATTCGTTTCCGGTTGACTTTAAGAACAAGACTTCTCTTCTACGAGTTGTCGGCCTACGATTCGCTCTTTTCCGTATACCCAACATCAGCCTCACTCTGATCTATTAAAGAAGATTGTCGATCATCGATCACGTCCTGGTCATCGACGATCTCACTCCTTACTTTTTCGAGCCAGCCGCCATTGCCACCTCTTTCATCTGCCCTTGTTCATCAACTTTACGCTGTTCCAACTCCCAGCCTTAAATCCGCGCTTCGTCACCTACAGAGACTGTAAACGTGCCGTGCCGACTGGGACACATTTCGAACCCTAACAATCGTCCCCAAGTCGAAGCCGCCGTTCACAGCCTTACCACCATACAAGACGCAGTCGACACCTCAGTCCAGCTCAAATCCATCAACGTCAATCGTCCGCCCCTATCAAGAAGCATAGTCCGACACATAAATGGGAAATGCAGACTCTACAGAGAATTCACCAGAACCCGTGATCCTCTGGTTAAGACGCAGTAAAACCGACTTAACCCCGTCGTCCGGTTGCAAGTCACACGACACCAAGACTCAAGCTAATCGGAGCTCTGCTCTAGCGTAAATCACAGACAAGCAAGCCTGTTTTGGAATAAGCTCCGAAGCATGACAGACTGGAGGAAGCGAAACTCCTTCTACACAACAACCAGATAACCACGAAACTTCAAACAAAGCAGAAGTTTACCAATCTCCTCGAGGAGATACGCCAGCCTCTGGACGGCCTCCGTTTCGACCAAGACTACCGACACGTTCCAGGACAATCCCCGGATAAAGACTTCGTCCCATCTGGATGGAAAAGACGGCTACGGCGCTTGCCTCCGACAGAAATTCCGCTCTCGGCAAGGACTCTCTGACCCGAAGAGCCCTCCGCCAATTACCACCCGAAGCCCTAGTGCTCTTCGCCACCACCTTCGACAGCTGTCTTCGCTGCGGCCACTTCCCAGCCTCCTAGAAAACCGCCCGCCTGGTTAAGATTCCCAAGCCTTAACAAAAACCAGCACGATCCCTTTTCCTATCACCCCATCGTACTGCTCAACGTCTAAAGCAAAGTGTTGGAGAGAATTTTCGCGAGACCTCATAACTACGTACAACATCCTCCAACCCAGTACGGCTTCTGCTCCACCATATTTACTCAGGATCGGCTTTTAAAAGTTCATACGGACGCCAGCGCGGCTCTAAACACTTGCGACTTTCCTGGACATAGAGCGCGCATTAGACACGGTTTAGCACGAGAAACTTCTTCAAAAGCTCTTCACCGTTGAAATCCCTTTCCAGTTTGTGCGCATCATCCGAAGTTTCCTGATCCGCCATCGTCACCGGGTACGAGTTGGTCGATAACTCTCCCGCATCTACACTCCGAGGGCTGGAGTCCCGCAAAGATCCATCCTATCCCCGCTTCTATTTATCTTTTACTGCCACGACATCGCACAACGTCAGAAACCGCGCTTTAGGCAACATCGCCTTCTTCTCCCGCCGCTTCTAGAAATCTGTCGCGCGATCTCCCGCATCTATAGTCCTAGTTCCAGCGGTGGAGGATCAGACCCAACAGGGCCGACTGGACGTTTTGCGGGGCCCAGGGCAACAACATTTTGCAGAGCCCTTAAAATACAAAAAAGAAGAAACACTGCTTTTTCAGAGATAGCAAAATTCGTTTATTTTAAATATTTAGAAAAAATTAGAAATTTTATTTATTCTGAACTATCGATACAAAAACTTAATTCTTTTTCCCTCAAGGCGCGGGGCCCCAGCAAGAGCAGGGCCCTGGGCAGCTGCTCCGCAAGCCCGGCTCTTCAGCCGGCCCTTAGACCCAACCCCAACAACACCCAGGTAATCCTTTTCAAACACCCGAACCTGTGCACGAAACTGAGGTTCTTGGACAACAACGTTCACCTCGAACTTTGGAACAGCCGTCTTCGGTTGTCTCTCACCGCCGTCTACTTAGGTATCATGTTTTAGAAGACCCTTCCTTGGGGCGAAGAAGCCAGGCGATCCTGCAATATTATCCAGCAACATAGCTCTCTCCTGTCGGTTTTGCGTGACGACATCTGGGGATGTCACCAGCGTACCCTCATCCACACCTACTAAACATTGGTCTTGGATTATCTACCGCGCCTAGACTCTTGAAATCGCTTTGCAGGAAGGAGAGAGCCGTGTATCGGAGGCTGCTTTGACTGGATTGCTTCCACCCCCACAGAGAGGTTTGCGAGCTAGCTGGAATACCTGCGATAAACAGCAGACTCGATTTCCTGCGGAGCTGCTTTGTGAAAAGGACCATAGAGCTGAACTGAACAGCCACTCTCGACACCCTGAGAACTTTAAGAAGAGCTAAAACACCCTCCAGTAATTCTCCTTGTCCAAGCACTGGAGCTCCCCGACAACCTCCTGAAGCGCACACCCTTGGCCACCAGATAACCCAATCCCACACCCATTCACAAACCTCTACAAATCTGTAACCCTCCACACCCCCTCTTCCCTGCCAAAACTCTGTTTTCTGTTGTGTTTCTTGCAGTTTGATGTTCATCATTCAATTAGCGAATTTCATAGCGACCATTTCAGCTTAACATTTTCTCTATTAGTTGAATTGTCAATAATTTTTTTAATCTCTTTTTCATCGCTGGTTTTACTATATTCTTCTTCTTCGTATTCACTTTCATTGTTTTCTACCGACTAGATTTCGATTTTTTTACTCTTAATATCGAACTTCATCTATTTCTCATGAACAGGTTAATTCAAAAACTTTACTTTGCATAAAAAACAACAAACAAAATAAGATAGTTATTGTTTTATAATACATTTTTAATTCAATTATGTTTAGTAAAACTGCAATCATTGTTAAACAGGGAAAAATTGTCACTGATGGGTGTTATAGAAAGAGATCTGGAAGTATCAGAGAAGACCAGACAACTAGTGTTCAAAGTTAACAATGAATTTTACATAAAAAAAACAACGAAAAAAGATATTAAACAAGAAGCAAATACTACCTCAAACAGCGGATGTAAGAAAAGAATTTCTGTTTTTATTGCAAATGTTTTGTTTAATTTTCTCTTTTAATATTTCAGTTATTTCAAATGCCGCAGTAAAACTAGAAAGGCTCACTAAAGATTTTACAAGAAATCAGTATGATCTGCAGAATATAAAGATAAAAGATTTGAAAGTCAAGCAAGAGATTAATGAAAATAATTATTTGCAAGCTCTCAATATTAAGATGGAGCAAACTGATGAAAAAAATAAATGCAACTGCGCGTGTAACTTGTAGCAAAACTAAAAAATGCAGCTAAAAATAAAGAAATCCAGAGTGATATTAAATCAGGGAATAAACAAAAACAATCTTGTGGTTCACCTGCTGAAAATTATTCACAAACTAGAAAAACAGCTAAATCGTATTCTGAAAGGACCATGAGTGTGTATGAAGATGCTATAATATCTAACACAGAGAACATTAAGAATGATGCTGAGAATATACAAGAGAATCCCAAGCGCGAAGATACTAATAATAACAAAATACGGTCAGTTTCTAATGGAAATACAACAGCCAAAAATGGTGTTTTAAATGAAACTGTTGTTGTGGAGACACCTAAGAATGAAACTGTTGTGAATTATTAAGTATCAATTGGCTTGCAATCTGTCATTTTGGTCTAGAAATAGTTTTTCTTCTCTTTTCCAAATTCTCATACCAAAAATTTGTTCCGCACAACCCAAATCTTTGATTTTAAAGACTTTCATCAACCTTTGTTTTATCCTTTGTTTCAAGGTCTCACTGCTTCATAGCATGATAACATCATCCACGTAAAGAGCTATGATGCAGTTATCCTTTATACAGATATAAGCAGGGTTCACTTTCTAGCCTTTTAAAATTTAGTGATTTACGATAGGTACGTTGTGTGTTTTCAAGTACCAGCTGTAAAAGGATTGTTTTAAGCCATATATAGCTCTCTTTAAAATTTATTTTCCTGTCCTTTAACAATAAAGTCCTCTGGTTGCTTCACGTACACTTCTATTAAAACCGTTTTTACATCGAGGTGGTCACTATCAAGGTCTAGTTCCACTGCCAAGGCTAGAAGAAATCTAACTGAGCAGTTTCTCACTACTGGAGAAAATGTTTCCGTATAATCCGTTCCAAATTTTTGACTGAACCCTCTTGCAACCAGACGGGCTTTGTGCCTTGTTACTTTTCCTGTGCAATCCTTTTTTAGTTTGAAAATCCATTTACACTTCACCACATTCGTGTTTTCAGGTCTCTCGACCAATGACCAAGCTCTATTTTATTTAAAAGAAAGATATCTCGCCTCCATAGCAGCCCTCCAACTGTTAGCATCTTTAGAAGATTTAGCTTCATTTGCTGTCAGTGGTACAGAGGTATTACAGATCACGTTGTAAACCTCAAAATCAGTAAAGTCCTTTTGTTTTCTGATTCGTTTGGGATATCTTCTCTCTGTTTCATTCACAACTAGCTCATTATTAGTAGTCTATAGTTCTGATCAGTTTGATTGGTTGGATTGCTGGGATCATATATTTTTGTATCACAACCACTCAACTGAATCAATACTTGAAATGTGGACGTATGCAGTGCAGCCAAAGATTCTAAGATGATTCAAATCTAATTTGCGACCTGTCGGCGCTTCTTCTGGAGTAACATTTTTAAACGCCTTAGTTGGAGACCGGTTTTTTAAATAAATGACTGCATTAGCCGCTTCAGCCCAATAATGTTTACTCAAACCACTGTCGCTTAGTAAGAATCTAGCGTTTTCCATAATTGTCCTATTGGCCCTTTCACTGACGTCATTTTGCTCGGGTGAATAGGGGTTGTGGTTTGGTGTTTTATGCCGTGTCTACTCAGATAATCTGCAAATTCTTTACTTGTATACTCGCCACTATTGTCGGTTCTAAGACATTTCACTTTTGAGCCTGTTTTATTCCCAACTAAAACTTTTCAAATACCTCACTTTCGTTTTTTAATGCATACCCAAAAGTTTTTCGTGCGAAATCGTCTATAAACATTAGTAAATAACGTGCTTCCCTGTGTGATTTTTCAACGGATCCACACAAATCGGAATGGATCAGTTCCAGCACTTTGTTAAATGGTGTTCTGGTTTGTTTACCGTTAATACATGGATTTGCTTCTCCATTGTATTCTGTACCGGTAGCCATTTTATTTTTTAATAGTGTCATGGACCTTCTGGTTAAATAGGCCAATCGTTTATACCAAAGTTCTTCCTGGTCAATGTAAACAGCATTTGCAAAGTATTTACATCTTTTTGCTTCAAGTCTGTACAGTCCATCTTGGTAGATACCACATCCAAACCGACACCCGGAACGTACAACACATCTTTAATTGGAACACTTTCGTTATTATTGTTTATGAACGTGTGTCCTATTCCATCACACTGTAGCTTTTATTATCGGCCAGTGTTATCTCATCCTCTAACATATCTGCTCTGGTTTTTGCAAGACATTCCTCTCGTCCTGCCACGTGATTTGCGCAAACAGAATTGATATACCAATCGCAGGGATCAGTTTTTGTGATTAATGCAAAAAGGATAACCCAATTGTTTCCATCATTTTTACTTTCATAACTATTATTTCCATCACTATTACTTTTATCAATGAGTTCTATAACCAGGTTTTCCTTTGTTTTGTTTTTCATTTTTCAAATTACATTCCGAGGCCTTGTGTCCTTGCTGGTGAGATTTGTAGCATTTTAAAATAAATCTTTTGTTGTATGGTTTAGATTTTGTTGCCAATGCTACTTCTAGTTCATTTTCTTCCCGGAGCAATTTGCTCTTAACTAAATCAGACGTTAAATCTACTACTGAGTTCTCCGGAGCCATTATCCTTGGTCCATATGGGGCTGGCAATCCATTTAGCATCAGGACTGCTAAGAACTCATCTTCAATGAGTTTACTGATCGCAGAAATTTGCTGAACAGTAGTTATTATTTTTGTAACGTAACCTTCCATGGACTGACATTGAGATAATTTTACGCTAAACAAAATCCTTAGCAGACCTAATCTTCTAACAAGTCCCTTGTCCTCATAAGCTCTTCGGGGGTTGTCCCATGCCTCTTCTGTTGTTATTGCTCTCTGATATGAGCGTAACATGATTTCCTAACATGCAAACATATTTTAGCCAAAGCTTTTTGTATCTTTTTGGGATCCACAGCAACACTGTTTCCATCCGTGTCCAACTCAGGCTCAATGCAACATTAAAGATCCTCGTGGGTTAGGTACATTCTTATGGTAAATTTCCAATCGCTATAATTGGATACACCATCTAGTAATTCAATGCTAATATTTTTGTCCACCATCGTGTATATTTAAAATTACTCAAGATAAAAATATAAAGTTATAAAACACTGAACACTACAGTACCACACACATGCACAAACAAAAAGCTTGTTTTGTCTTCTTTGTTACGAGACTATTTTACATTGTGCTGGGCCCATTACCTGATGGGTTATAGAAAAACGCAGAGATGATTGAATGCGAAAAAGTATTTTAATATAAGAAAATATTATATAATTACACCAACATCAAATAGAACTAGGTAGGTAAAAGCAATAATTTGACGAGAGGATAGATCGGTAATCGTCAAGGTTACAATTTTACGGTGACAAAATAGAAAACATTATGAGGTCACATTTTTAACATATTCATGCGTGTATTATTATTTTATTATTTTTACTCACCTCAACTTAATTATTATGTACACAGCTCGTTACTATTAATTCAAACTTTTCTCAACAACTTAGAAAAGTGTATGAAATAAGTTAACAATGAAATTTTAAGTTATTCAGTGATAATAAGTATTATGTAGTACACGCTTTGGAATGTTGGTGTTGGTACCTACAGATTTTAATGAGAACTAGTTTTTGAAGCGTTCAATAGAATCAACAGTTAAATACTTAAATCGGTTGTTAAAAACAATTATTGAAGAAGAATGCATGTTATTAAATATACAAGAGCGATTACCCACATATATATCTGTGTAACGTTGTTATCGTGATTGCTGAAGACACCAAGGCACATTAAATTTAGAAATGCATTAGTTCAGCTTAAATTAAAAAATAAAGCAACAAGTTACTGTAGCAATGGCAATTATACAACGAGATTCCGACATTCCCAATAATCAACATAATACGTGAAAACTGTAGCACTTTATTACTAAACTTGGCGTGTCTCAAGGTAACATGGTGAGGCCTCTATTATGCATGAAGAAAAAATGTATACTAAATTATTTTACCTAGTCCTCTCTGGTTAAAATCATATCTGAAGTAGCGTCTTACCTGAAAAAGAAGAGAAACTTGTATTAGTTGACGTGTAGAACATTTCAAAAACTAAGATCTAGACTAACAAGTAAGTAAAATTATGGCATCAAATCCTGCTCTAAACATTCACCTCGCTGTTTAGTACAAACCTACCTTTTATTTACAATACTAGCGTATCATTACTTACAATTAGCAGACTGAAGCAAATATTAATACTTAATTTTGTATCGAAGATGATGATTACTAGGCGAAACGCCCAAATAAAAATTTTGTCGTGTGAGATTGGTCAATCCAAACTAATTTATTAAACCAAAAAATGATAGCGCGGAGGGCCTCGACTGACATCCACACTGAATTATTGCTGGCTCTTTCACCACAAAAAATCAGAATCTCCCAACCAAAAAAATTCCCAAAATTTCTAATTCTATTGTTAATTAATTCAACAATTTGTTTTAGTCGAGGAAAATTTAGTCTTATTAACGACTGAATCTTCGCACAATTTTGATTCATGGTGATATGCAACGATCCGAGGTGCCGTGTGCAAAAGCATTTGCCAGATTCTGAGAAAAAAATCTCGACAGACAACAAAACACCTAATTTATCTGGGAATTTAGAAATATGAACTATGAATCATTTAAATTGTTAATTTTATTCGACAATTCCAACCTCGATAACGCGAAATCCTTGTTAACTTGAACTTATTGCGAATGACCGATGTACATATGTAGACTTATGTAAAAATACCTTGATTACTTAGTTAAGGTTTTGATTCCTCCAAGTGTTTCTTCTTTCTCTTCGAGTTCGAGTTATCGAAGTTCGACTGTATATATATTTTTTGAACTTCTATTTTACGAAAGAAAAAGTGAATTCATAAAATAAATCACAACGTAGTCAGAAAAGCAAGTATCACACGTATCAGATGTTTACTATGATATCTTTAATAGGATCAGAAATTAAAATGGCGTTTATCATAAAATACTTTTACTATTAAACAATACCACTCTACGCAAAAATTTTAAATTAATTTTTAGTAAATTTATAATAGGAAGGTACATGCGAAAATATCTGCATCTGCGATTATTCGTATCATTGCTTCTCCAATTAAGTCAGTGGGAACTTCTTTAAGCGAAAACCGAAATCTCTATATTATGTACTAATTTGTATGAAAAGGTGTTGTGACGACAAACATGAAATTATACCAATTTAGTTGTAAAGAGTCTGTACCGCAAGGATCCACAGTACAACGTACAATAATATGGTTGTTTAGTCAAATTCGGTATCTACCTTACGATCTATAGTTAATTCTACCCATTTGAACTTCCGCTCGAGACATATTTTGTTGTTATCATTGTATTGTATTTCTAGCAGTTTGACACTCATCATTCATCTAGCGAATTTCAGAGTGAATGGTTGCGTTTTATTGTTCTTATTGTGTAAGATTTTGGTAAATTCCCCTGAAGAATCTGAAGATAAAATTAAAATTTCTCGTGAAATTACTACTATTAAAAATATTGGAATTTTTCTAAAGGGAAACATCCTTTGTTTAATTTTCTGATATTTGTTTGAAATTATTAAGCACCTACAAAAAGGATAAAATACTCGTTTTGAATTAATATCGTAGTAAGTTGATGTCGATTCTTTTATGAAACCTTGGCCCCACCACAAAGCTGCAGCTGTAATATTTTCGAATGGTTACGCTGGTAAGAGACAATTTATTGGAGCTGGGCGATCAGGAAACTGGAATGTGCACCTGGACAGTGAACACTATACAAAAGGTGTTGCCGTATTTATATGCAAGCGATCATTTCCTTTACGAGAAAGCCGTTTACTTATACCTACAAGACATGAAAAGATTTCTCACCAGGAGTACAGGAAATTCACAATTGGACGCATGAACAAGTTTTGGCCGGAAATTATGTGGGACATAACCAGAGAGCAGACGTTGACGCGGTCAATGAAAACATCTGGAGAACTCACACAAGGAAGTGACAGTGTACTCATCAGGTGACCATTGGAAATGGAATTTTTGCAGAATGTTTCCGAAGAGGTAGAAGATGAAGATGCACGTAGATATGCACAGTTGAATGGTTTACCCAACATCCTTCTTTACCCGAAGACACAGAATTGATGGCCATTAGTACAGGAATCGTTGAGAATTCTACCATCATCTGCCATCTCTCCAACGATATTGGTGCTGAAATGCTTTCTGTGTGGTTTTAAGATTCAAATGGACTAACAAGGTGCTTCCTCTAGCAACGATCTGCAGCTGTAGCAAGTTTGATACAACTTCCGTTCCCATTGACCCATTATTTCTTTTCCATAGAATGCGCATTGTAAAACAAACAGAAAAACTTAAAAAATTATCTAACGTACGAACATGCACTGTATCCTTTGTCTTTATTCGCGCACGAAGGAATGGGAAAAGGCACAATGTCATCTTTCACCGCTGCCAAACGATACTGATCTGGGACCCAATCGGATGGAAATTGTGGGCAGAGGCTTTCTTTTGCGCCGGGTCGTATGGGATCGCAATGCACCGTTTGTGAAGATCTATCAAAAATACGTATGTACGAAGCAATTGATAATGTCCGAAGTTATGATTTCAACCTGGAAAGAATGTAGAACTCACTCTGCCTCCAATATGGAAAAGCTGTTGCAAACAACAGAAAAGCGAGATTTCTCTCGACATTACAGAAAAATGAACAAATGCTGAAAGCAGTAGAATTGTCTAAAGAGAAGCAAATTGACCATAACATAATTGCGGAAGCCGGAGAACAGTTTTTTATCGCGTTATACAGTGGTGCCACATCTGAAACATCTATCAATTCGCTTCGATTTAAGTGCTCTGGCAGATTGGCAGCTAAAAGTAAAGTTAACTTTTTGACTCTACCTCCTACAGAATCAGCAGCACGTCTTCATTTATTTAGGATCTATCACCAGGCCCAGACTTAGCTCGGAGAACACCAGGATCACGAAGAATGGGCTGGAAACGGACTACGCGTGGGTTTGAGCCGATAACAACTACGACGGCCTCCGCAACTCCAAATTTGTTTAAGCTAATACCTTGTAAGTGTAAAACAAACTGTAGAGCTGCTTATGGGTGCCGCAAAGCGTCTGGAACCCTTACCTCCTGAGTGGTAATTAAATGTCTTAGATTAGTTCACTCACATGCCTATTCATTTACAACTGTTATTCAATTTTAAAATTTGAAATGAACGAAGAAATTACCTACTTATGTATTTGCGCCTACTTTTAGTTTATAGTTCTAGTGTACTGAGCCGTTTGGATTTCTAGAGCATGTCGGACTTGTGGGGGTCTTTCGGCCCACACGGGTCGGGACAGTCGGGCCATCTGGGTCTCTCTTGCTGACGGGTCTATGTGCCCTTTTGTACTTTTCGGCCCTTCGGGTCTATCGAGCCTATCGGGCTACAGGGGCCTATTGAGCTTTTTGGGCCGTTCAGGAGGTCGGACTTCTCTGTCGGGCCGTTTGGGTCTCTTGGTCCGTCTTGGACCTGAAAATCTCGGCCCGTGCAGAGCTCCATTCTCCGATAGTCAAGAGTAGTAGATTACTGCAGGTTGTTTGATGGAGAGTAAATCCAAACTTTTAATCAGATCAGTTTGACAAAAATGTTTAAAAAGTAAGAGCAACAAAGTCAATAGAAGAATGAACAGAGAGATAAAGGGAATAAAATTTGGCAGCAGAGTACAAAAGGCAATTCCAATTGGTTAAGCTAATAGACTGCCGATGGTGGTCTGGTGGAGAGCAAAAAGTCTCATTCCTCAACCAGATTAGCTTTCTCAAAGAAATTTACACAAAAAGACTAGCCAAGCTGCTTGTCGGCGAAGGAACAGTAAGTGAACTAGTGCATCCACAATGTAACTTGCTTGGGTAGGCTAGTGAGTCATTGCAGGTAACTTCGTGAAAAGCAAAGTTTAATCTTTAATTGGATTAGTTTTCTCTAAGAAATTTACACGAAGGAGACCGATGAAGCTGTGTAGCAAAAGAGAAGTTCAAATCGACGAAGTAAAGCTTTATTGCATTTTAATGTAAATTCTCTGGGAGAATATAAAATGAAAAACAGCGACAAAGCTACTAAACCCGCCCTGAAATACATCTCCATTAATGTGCGGTCAGATATGGCCGAAAAGAGCTTAGAATGAACAAAACGTCGGCTTAGCTGTAGCTGTAGTTTGATTATAAACAAAAAGCATAAAAGGCAACAGCAAATAGCGAAGACAAAATGAGTTCTGAAGGTAACCAAGCCAACTCCGCTAATGGAGATGGTCTGATGGATGGAGAACGAAGCCTAAGTGCACAACCTACAGCTATAAAAAGACGTTAATCTTGACTGACTAAGCCACCTGCGGTGGTTCGATGATTCCGTGAAGCTGCAAACAAATGAAGTCGAAGGAAGGCCAAAGCAAAGATGTGCCATAGGCGCTTGCAGTAGCTAGATGCTGCGCCTTAGCAAATAAAACAACTGAAACTGATATTAAACGCACCATACATAACCCTAATTACCGCACTAATAAGGCATCTTAGGAAATTTCGCCATAGGCGTCAAATACCCTAGAGCCGACCCTGATTTATACTAATAATTCAAATTAGATTAATGCAGTACATAAAGATTTAATATCGAAAATTGTGTCAAAACTTCCAACAACTGGCCTAGTCCGAGGGAACAAGAAGAGGTACCACAGAAGTACCTAAAACGACCATCCGCCTCCAGCGGGAAATCAACGCTGACAAGCAACCTCCTAGGTGGTGTCTTCCTTACAATTTAAGGAAAATCTATACCTTGTTGACGTGTTGAACCAAATGTCTTGAATAATAATACAGGATTTTAAGAAAAAGTCAGAATGTCAACGGAAATGTATAGAAATTATAGATAACAATTGATTCTCAGAACTCAATCCAAAGCAGAACAGTTTTGACAGAGACTTTGAGAATGCAACAGAAAAACGGCAACAAATAGAAAAGATTGTTCTATTGTGAAGGCCTAGAAAGTTCTTTTGATACCAAAGTGTATCTGTATGATAACAGTTTAACTCTCCACTTTCCAGTCCTAACTCGTAAAGCCTCTCCACCAGATGAAACAATAAAGTAGGATACACTAAATTAACACAATAATGTTTTCTATTAAACGGTGCCAAAACAACGTTTTGTTTCCTCCGGCTGTTTGTGATATTTTAGATGGAGACAGGCAAAGATGGAGACAATCCAAGGCTTTAATCACGATTGCTTTATTGACGAAAATTATCAACTAACAGATGACGCTAACTAGCTTCAACTGCGTTTCCAGAGCTGCTAATAAATAAATTTTGAGTTTTCCTTTCTGATTTTTCTAATTTTCAATAGAGGCTGTTGCAATCGTGATTATTTGTAATCCTTGTGAGATCACATGTACATGAGAGACACCATCCTAATTTCTAATGGCTTAGTTTAAATAGGATTTGTTTGCTAAAATGGGATATGTGCAGGGATATTATGACTATAAGTTGGTATCCCTTACTGAAACTCACCTCGTACCTTACGATCAATAAACTTCGTGTCTTTTCGGTTCTATTAAGTCGCATCATTATTATCTTGGTTTTGTTAATAAAAATCAGAAATAAGTATATTTGTGGTGTGAAAACAGCGAAGATTCTGTAACACGCATATGTAACCTACATCTATAGTATCAGATAAATTAGCAACTAAGGAAAATCAGTTTCTAGTCGCGGTGAGTGTGCTAAGAGAAACCTAAACGGGATGAACATTGATGAACAAAAACTTTTCATGTCTGCCTACAAATGTTCAGAAATAAGTAATTTAAAACCACACACTGGAGAGAAACTTTTTGAATGTAAAATATGTAATCGTAAATTCACACAGCCGAGCAATTTACAAACACATGTGCGTATTCATAGTGGCGAGAAGCCTTTTGAATGTAAAATATGTAATTGTAAATTTGCACAGAAAAACAATTTACACACACATATGAGAATTCATAGTGGAGAGAAACCTTTTGAATGTGAAATGTGTAATTATAAATGCAGAACGAGAAGCAGATTGAAGATACATATGCGCATTCATACTGGAGAGAAGCCTTATGCGTGTAAAGTATGCGATTGTAAATTTCCAGAAAGTAGCAGTTTACAAAGACATATGCGTATTCATACTGGCGATAAGCCTTTCAAATGCAATATATGTGATACCAAATTCGCACTGAGAAGTACTTTACGGATCCATTTACGTATTCATACTAGAGAGGATCCTTTTGCATCTAAGGAACCTTTTCAGTGCAAGGTATGTAATTATAAATGTACAGGACAAAGCAACTTAAAAGTGCATATGCGCATTCATACTGGAGAGAAGCCATTTGAATGTAAAATATGTAATTATCAGTTTAGACAGAAAAATAACTTACAAAGGCATATGCGAGTTCATAGTGGAGAAAGGCCTTTTGAATGTAATATATGTGACGCTAAATTCGCAGTGAAGCTTGGTTTGTACACGCACATGTGGATTCACAGTGACGAGAAACCTTTCGAGTGTAAAGTATGCGATTACAGATGCAGAGGAAAAAGCAGATTAGAAGTACATATGCGCATGCATACCGGCGAGAGACCTTTCGAGTGTGAATTATGTGATTCTAAGTTTGCAGTGAAAAGCAGTTTACAGACACACATGCGTATTCACAAAGGTGAGAAACCTTTTGAATGTAAAATATGTAATTATAAATGTTTAGGAAAAAGTAATTTGGAGGTACATGTTCGAGTCCACACCGGTGAGAAACCTTTTGAATGTAACATATGTGGTTGCAAATTCGCATCGAAAACCAATTTGAGGAGACACGTGCGCATTCACGGTGATGAAAAACCTTTTGAGTGTGAATTGTGTGATTATAAAGGTAGGCAGAAATGTCACCTAGAAACACATATGCGTATTCATACTGGTCAAAAATCTTTTGAGTGAGAGAGAGAAAGAAGCGTGTAAATTCTAAACTCACACTGTAAATCAATTTACAGATATGTATTAAGTATTGATAGTGGCATTAAATAGAAAATCTTATGCAATGAGTAGTTCAATTATCATAAAGCTACATGTAATAATAATTGATTACAAAAGTGTTAGATTCTTAAGAGAAAGATTTTGTAAATAATACTATGTTCAACAATATAGTGAATAAATTATACTTTTATTAATTATGAAGTATAGTTTACGGTCTTTTTATATCAATATTTATGTAATAAAAAGCTAACTGATCATGTTATAATAAAATGTATTGGGGCCTATAATATTTTTAATTCTCATAAATTTCACTAGTTATTTTGACATTTTTAAGAAAGGGAAAACAATAACAACAATACTCCTAAAATGAAACATGCCTGGTTTTTAATTTCACTTGGGTTGAGACATGGCAAACTATGCTGGAAAATTTTCTCACAGTTTACCTTCAGTAAGTAGTGACTTTCATTTATGTTTGTTTCTAATTGTGTCATATTTTAACATCAGTCATAGAAAAAAAATATATTTCTCTAATATTTCAAAAGGAAGCCATGATACTCAAATTTTCTTTTCACATTTGATTATAGGATAAAATTAACACTATGATCAGAAAACTGTTGTTTGTTATCATCATCAGTACCTATCGATTTTTTATGCTTTATTTTATGAGATGTAACTGCAACACTTGATCTTGCCAATGATTATTATTAAACGGAGAAATTGCAAAATAAAGAAAAACATCCATTTTGGAACTTGATCTTTATTGTGTAACATAATTTTTTTATTATTAAAAATATGAGAACAGAAAACATGTGTGAGGCCAATATTAACATACTGTGGTATAATTATTGAAACAAGAGCAGATACAAACTTTTTCAAAAAATGGCTCTTAGAGTTGTAGTGTTAATGTAATGCCTACTAGGCCCAACACTTTTAAAATGATGGAAAATCATTTGATAAGGTCTTCATTGATTCCAGTAATTGTAGCCACTTTTTCTGCCTAGTCAAAAGATTTTCTGACTAAATATTACTGTCATTACTATTCCCTCCTTAGGTTAGTCCACTACAAGCCCCATATTAGAGTAAAACTTATCAGTAATACTTTTCTTTCTATTTCTAATTTTTTCTTTCACTTTTTATACTTTCGCTTACCATGCTTGCTCTTCTAATTTATAAGCTAGCTATACGAAGAAGATATTCAAATGTTCTGAAATAGATATAAAAGGTAGAGATTCCAAAGTTGTAGATGTCACTGTTGCATCTTCTTGTAAACACAGATTCTAATGGCATAATTGATGTCTTTTAGAGTTACTTGACATATATATTACATTTCTGTGTCGAGCTAGTGTCATTTATTACATTACATGTTTCCCCCTCTAGCATGATACAGATCAGAATATGATGGAAAAATATTGTCCTCTTGTTTCATATTTTCAGGTGTTTCTTGCTTTATATTGACTGCAATCAACTGACAATATCTAGTGGACAACGAACTCTAGTTTTTTCAGTAAATATTCCTTGTATTGTTGTTCCTAATAGAAATTTCTAGTGGAACTATAGTAGAAAGTATTACGAGGGTGGTCTGAAAAGTTTCCGACCTCAACGTGAAGATGGCAGCTACTGAATTTCGTTGTTCATCTGTTGACAGTTACTCACCAAAGTTTCAGCTATTTTGAACGCGCAGTTTTTATGTAACAGTCGTTTGAGTGAGTTGATGTGAGTTTTTTTTGTGAAAATGGACAAAATCGAGTATCGAGCTGTCATTAAATATTTGTTTTTGAAAGGCAATACGCCTTCGCAAATAAAAGATGAGTTGGATTCTGTGTATGGGGACTCTGCACCATCATTTACCACAGTGAAATTTTGGGCTGCTGAATTTGAACGTGGCCGTAAGAGCTTGGGAGACGATGAATGTTCGGGACGTCCAAAAACTGCAACTACCGACGAAAACATCGCCAAAGTTCACCAAATGGTGCTAGACGATCGCCGAATTAAAGTGAGAGAGATAGCAGAGGTTATGAACATGTCAAAAGAACGTGTTTGTCACATATTAAATCAACATTTAGGCATGAGAAAGCTGTCCGCGCGTTGGGTGCCGCGTTTGCTCACGTTAGACCAAAACCGTGTTCGAATGAATATTTCCAACGCTCTTTTGGCGCAGTTTAGGCGAAATAAATCCGAGTTTTGGCGCCGATTAATTACTGTAGATGAAACTTGGATACACCATTATACGCCCGAAACAAAAATACAGTCCAAACAGTGGACTGCAAAGGGGGAACCGGCTCCAAAAAAAGCAAAAACTGTTTTTTCGGCTGGGAAAGTGATGGCGACTGTTTTTTGGGATAGTCATGGAGTTATTTTAATCGATTATCTTCAAAAAGGAAAAACCATTACAGGAGCATACTATGCATCATTACTTGACAAGCTGAAGGCAGAACTTGCGAAAAAACGGCCACATTTGCAGAAAAAGAAAATCCTGTTTCACCAAGACAACGCACCATCTCACACCTCAGCGGTTGCCATGGCGAAAATCCACGAATTACGGTTTGAACTGCTTGACCGTCCGCCTTACTCACCAGATCTAGCCCCAAGCGACTTCTTTTTGTTCCCTCATCTAAAAATTGCGCTCGGAGGACAAAGATTTTCGTCAAATGAAGAGGCAATCACCTTCGTGAACAATTATTTTGCAGAGAAAAATGCCGAGTACTATTTGGACGGGTTACAGAGATGGGAGCATCGCTGGGAGAAGTGTCTAGAGTTACAAGGAGACTATGTTGAAAAATAAAAAATAATTTTCAGAAAAAATGTCTTGTATCTTTGTTAGGTCGGAAACTTTTCAGACCACCCTCGTATATACAAATCTTCATACTGATGCATTTTCTGTTTATAAGGGTGTCTCTGAAATGAACAGAAGTATTGATACAACAGATTCCTGAGCCAGAATTATTATATATATTATTAAATTAAATTTCTTCTATAAACTTAGGTCCAAAGTGCACTGTTTTCGAGACAGTACCAATTTTTTTTTTAATCGCCAGTCGGCCCATATCGCCTCCTTACACACGTGCTATACCTTCGATAACTATTGATACAGCCCTCACCATAAGAATCAAATATTCGAGAGGGCGAGATATCTCCCTACAACGCTTCTATCGATCACCCGACCGCACGCCAATGGGCACCAACTTTTATACGTTATACCATCAGATCTGATTTTCAGGTAAAGATTCGTAATTTGCTTACAAAATCACGCATAGTTCACTAAAGTACGTTTTCTGTAAGAAATTCGTTTCTCTAGCTCTAAGCGTGGCCATTTTCAGTTTTTTTTTGTTTTCGACCTAAAAGATGACTTCACAGGAAAAAAGTACATTGAGCCTTTTTTGTTCCTCATTCCTTGACGCATCAGAGTGTTACGACTATGTACTATGGTACCCACCAAGCTTGTCGCCCGGATGATGCCCTTTAATTTAGAAAAATCGTAGCTTAATTGGGCCATAATTAACCAAATTATAATTGTTTTAAGTGGGCGTCTCAGTGTGCCATGGAGAAAAGAGCGAAGTTAATGTTAATCGAATCAAGTCGAATTTTCTAGAACATAAATCTCGAATATTGTGTTGATCAGACTATCCGGACGGTTTTGGTGGGGGTTGTCAAGTTCGCAAATTCCCCAAACGGCTTTTTGGAGAGCTTCGGGATTTTTTGGTTTTTCATCGGACTTTCTCTCTATTCCGCCGTAAAGCTTGCAAAGCTGCGTCGATCGGCGAAATCCAGACTGCCGCAACCCTTATAGTTTTCGGGCTACGAGCCCTCCTCCGTTCGTGCGAACTCGGTTCGAGCAGCATCAGATGCAGTTGAAGACACTTAATCGGGGTAGTAAATGTTGTTTCGATATCTTCGCAAAACCCTCATCCCGATCCCCCGTCTGCTCATTAGGTCCCAATCGATTTTGTCGATTTTCGCCGCTAGGTGTCACCACGATCGCTCCGCGTGCATAGTTTGGCCAAAATTGGCCCTGGTCTCGTCCAAATGCGAAAGCAAAACGATGAATGTAAATTATTTGATTCTTTCAAGTTGAAAGACGCCTTCGGGTTCGGAAGGAAACGAAAAAGCAGATCATTTAGCTAAAAAAGCTTCCAACGATGACAAATTAGAAGAAAGCTGTAAACATTTTCCGTATTTGATACTTAAACTTAAAGCATGTATACCTGAAAAAATTATGGGTGAATGGAATAATCAGTTGAAGGCAACAAACAAAGGTAAGTATTGCAACAAAATCCTTCTTTCCGTTGGTTTAGACAAGACAAGAATTTAAAAATGAAGAACTAAATTACAAGTTAACGCAGATTTTAATACATGGAAAATTTAAGGTATATTTGGAAAGATTTGAGCAGGGCCGTTCCTAGGGTATGAGTCGCCCTTTTCTATTTTTCAAATATCAGTTGTTAACGATGGCCAAAGATTTTGACACAATTTTCGATAGTCAATCTTTATTTACTATATTAATCTAATTTGAATCATTAGTGTAAACCAGGGTCGGCGCTAGGGTACTTGGCGCCTATGGTGAAATTTACTAAGGTGCCTTATAACCCAGTAAAGTTAGTACTGAAAAGGGGCTTTACCCCAAAAGAATTGTATACCAAACAATTCCTTTTGGATCTTAGAGAGCTTGAATTGTAGTATTAGATCCCATAAGTTCGGAAAAAATCCCACTGATGCATTTTTCGGAAAAGCGGGAAAATCGCGAAAAATTGGCATTTTTTTAAACGCTCGTAGCAGCTAGACCGTTTATCGTAGAGAGATGATCTTCTTTGTTTTTTCACAAATTTTATTAGCTTTCACTTTTACTTAAAGCATTTTTCTCGATTTTGTTTAGTTTTTTCTGTTTAGTGTGGTAATCAGGGTTGTGTATGGTGCGTTTAATGTTAATCTCAGTTGTCTTATTTTTCAAGGCGCAGTACGTAGTTACTGCAGCGCCTGTGGCACATCTTTGCTTCAGAGCCTTTCTTACACTTCATTTGTTCGGAGCTTCGCGGCATCATCAAACCACCGCAGGTGGCGTAATTAGTCAAAATTGGTGTCGTTTTGTAGGGTGTAGGTTGTACAGTCAGGCTTCGTTCTCGATCAATCAGATCATCTACATTAGCGGAGTTGTCTTGGTTGCCTTCAAGAGGCGTTTTGTCTCGCTATTTGCTCTTGCCCCTTTATGCTTTTTTTTTACTTTTGAAATAAATCAAGCTAGAATTACAGCTAAGCCAAGCTTTTTCCATTCTAAGCTTTCCTCGGCCACTTCTGTTTTAGCTTGAGAAAGTTAATCTGGTTATTCCGGGACTAAGTCTGGCCGCACATTAATTGGGATGTGTTTCAGGGCGGGTTTCATAGCTTTGTCGCTGTTTTTCATTTTACATTCTTACAAATTTACATTAAAATGCAATGAAGCTTCGCTTCGTCCATTTGAACTTCTCTTTTGCTACACGGCTTCATCGGTTCCTTTCGTTTAAATTTCCTAGAGAAAACTAATCCAGTCAAGGATTAAACTTTGCTTTCCGCCAAGTTGCCTGTAATGACCCACTAGCCTACCCAAGTCACAGACAGGCAACTTGATTAGTTTTCTTGGGTAAATTTGTTTGAGAAAGCTAATCTGGCTGAGGGTCAGACTTTTTGCTCTCCACCAGACTACCATCAGCAGTCTGTTAGCTTAACTAATTAGAATTGCTTTTTGTACTCTGCTGCCAAATTTCATTCCCTTTATCTCTCTGTTCATTCTTCTACTGTTTCATTGCTCTTACTTTCTCAACATTCTCATAAAAAATCTGATTGAAAGTTTGAATTTACTCTCTATCAAACAACTTGCAGTAGTAGACTACTCTTGACTATCGGATCATGGTAGAGTATTTGGGATAAAACCCAGCACGGGCCGAGATTTCCAGGCCCTGTCCGACTGGAGAAAAATTTGATCGGCCCGAATAGCCCAAGAGGCACGAATAGTAACTGTTCAAAAGACTGGACAGACCCGAGAGATCCAAACGAATACAAAAGCGCCGATAGGCCCGACGGCACAAAATGCCCAAACTATCCGACAGGCCCGATAGATCCGAGAAGCACGAAGGGCCGAAAAGTTCAAAAAGCCCGATATACCCATATGGTCCTACAAGCTCGACAGGTCCGGGAGATCCAAACGGCCCGATAGACCCAAAGGGCCGAGAAGTCTAAATAGCCCGATAGACGCGTATGGCCCGACAGGTCTAGAAATCCAAACGGCCCGATAGACCCAAAGGGCCGAGAAATCCAAAAGGCCCGAGCGGTCCGACAGACCCAAGAGGTCCGAAAGACATGACAGACCTGAGAAGTCTAGAAAGTCCGGTAGACCCGTATGACTTGACCAGTCCGAGAGGTCCGACAGACCCGATTGACCGAACATAGGCGCGAAAAGCTCAATGAATTCTTAAACTGAGACCCGGCTCGGCCCGTACCCAAGCTTCGACCCAGACCGCGTGGAGACCTGACTAGAAAACCTGACCCATGAAAGCCTTTAATTTGGCGCTTAACATAAGGATGGTGAACAAGATAGTGTCTTATTGACCACAGCGCGGCGCAGCACCTAGTCCCTCTGCTAACGGTTCATTCTCTTTAATGAAGCAAAGTCTTCTTTAACCGCTGTCCATTAGCTCTTAGACGGGGCAAAATCTATTTCTGCTAACTTTTAAAAAATTTCACTCCTTAGTTGCTCTTCATTTTAAGTTTTTCATTCGTTGTCATAAATTTTCCCCAAAATAACTGCCCAAAAATCTTGGAAGGGTTGTCGTTTTTAGGCACAAATGCTATGCTGTCCTATGGCGTAATGGTCAAGATGGGCCAAAACATTGTATTATGCTGAAGACGACAACGCAGCACCTAGTCAGTGTGCGCCTACGGTAAGTTGTATCATTTACACTGGCTCCTCGGCTGCAAGCCCAGCAAGTTCAACCGACTTCTCGTTGCCGTAGATCCAGCTGTGCTCAGGAGCCCAGACGAAGCTAATCTTCTTTGCTGTAGCGAGCTTTTCCACAGCGTCTGCGCACTCCTGCATGAGAGAATTTCTTGTCCTGGTCACGCGGGCCGCTTTTAGTATCGCCGGCCTCTCGGAGCAAATATACAGGATATCCCGAAGTGAGTGGGCTAGTATGGGTAAGGTAGAAAAGAGAAAAGAAACTTCTATTTAATCATGTAAAAATCCAATATGGCACCCATTTAAAAAAAGAAAGTTGCCATTAATAAGTCGGAATCCGCCATCTTAGATTTTGTTTTGGCGTCATTTTTAAGTGTATCTCATCGAAGCAAGCAACTTTTCAACAATGGTCGCCACCAGGCCACTGAAGCATACAGTACTCTAGGTCTAATAATTGCCTTGTATATCTAGTAAGCTATCTGAAGATTGATTCCTCAGAGTCTACCAACCACCTGACACAGCTGCCAGGTCAACATGTGACTTCCAGTTTAATCTCCTTTTGAAGGTCACCTCTACTGTACAAAATGAGTTCCTTTCAACCTTCTGGTTTTTTTCTGTTAATAAAGAGAATTATTTTAGTTTTAGATAAATTTACGAAAAAGCCATTGTCATTACACCATCTTTTTATGATCCTGCAGGCCATTTGCGTTTGGTCACAGATGACATTTAAAAAGCGACCAGTAACTAACACTAAACCTGAGCAAGAAAGTCGTCTGCTGTGAAGCGCTCCAAAAGACCATCTATTATTAGACACCAAACATGAGATGGAAGACAGTTACCCTGAGGGTAGCTTCCCTGTACCACGATGTCTACATGCCAGTCTCCTAGAGCAGCTTTAACACTTCTTACTTCTAGTGCAAACTTCACCTAACTAACCAATGTGGATATCCCCCATAAATATTCGTGCAATATCAAATACAAGCATTTGCTCAACATATAATGATGCAATTGAATCTCAAAAATCTAATTAAAATTCAGCATACTGGAATAATTTTATTTCCAATACCAATTTCAGAATTTCAATTTTAAAACTTTCAGAACATGCGTCATTGATGACCTAGTGTACTTTCTTTGTCAATCTGCCACCTGCTTGCTGCACGCACAGTTGGAACGGCCTTGGATTTAAGTTAATAAATAGCTCATCGTGCAATTATAATGATAACTGCCCTCAGACACTTTTTAATGCCAGTAAAAGTATTTTAGTTAGAAAATTAATTATGCAGAGATCACAATGGCCTATTGCAAAACAGGAATTAATCAGAAAGGTTGTTATATTTCAAATAATATGTAAATTCAGTTTTTAAGATTTTAGAGAGTTGAAATGTTTATTAATTTAGAATTGTTATTGATTTTACTTATTTAGAGAGTTCATGAGACTTTTATTTACATTAATGTCGATTATATTTTGAAATTCTTCGAGTTGATAAGATTTTTACTAATTTAGAATTGATCGTAATTATTTCAGAGTTTATAAGACATTATTAGTGTTGCTATTACCTTTGTTCTATCTTTGACACCAAATAAATGTTCTTTGTTTATTGAGTTAGATGGAAAGCAATTTTTTCATGAGATAAAGCAGTTAATCTGGATCCTAATTCTTGCATTGTGGTCCAGTGTCAATGCAAAGGATCCTTGACGGTGCATGTAACACAAAAGCCCAGAATTCCCACTTTACAATGGATTAAGAATTATTTAAGTTTTTTATATAAGTCCTGACAAATCCCATGAAAATGTAGTAAAAGAATTATGAACTTGACCTAAGAAACTTTTCTTATTTTTGAAAGCGCAAAATATTTCTTTTCACTAATGATTGCATTTTGTCAGCACAGTGGAAAAGAAAATCTTGACCTCAGTGAATAATTAGAAAGGCTATAATCAAGTTTATTGATCTTATAAGACCATTATAATTAATATAAAAGTAAAACTAAAAATGATAACATAAATTAAAAAACTATTTATCTAAACACATTAACTTAATTCATTGCGTAACTTTTGAGTAGTCATCTCAACTTGCATTTCTAATTCTTGATTTCTTATATTTTGAAATGAAACTGCAACTTTCTGTAATTCTATCATATTATTTACTTGACAGCAGAACTCTTCTGCTCGTCTCACATAAGCTTCAAAAAATGGCAAATTGAGTAAGTGAACCGGATAAGTTACATCTTCCTTGGCCTTTTTCCTAAAAAAATATATAATGAAATAAAGTTGTATTTCATAGCGTTTGGTTTTCTCAACTTTAATTCTATTAAATCCATTTTAGTAGCTGTGTATGTTTCCTTCCATTTAATGTTTTCAGATAACAATCTTTGTGCATAATTCAAAGGAAATGTTGTAGTCACATTGTGAAGTTGCGAGGGTTCTATAAAATAGTAGAATTGTTGAATATGTATAAATAAGACTCTGTTTGATTACCTGTGTCAGGTCTAAATATTGATGATCTCCTTTTGGGTTTAACATCTTAAATGAATAAAAAAAGTAAGTATACGAATAAAACATATTTTATGAGTATACCTTCAACTGGCGCAGTGGCAATGGAATTTTCTGAATCGGAAGACATTTCTAAATGAAATGTTAAAAATTCTCGTGTGTATAGAATGAAACTTTAATTCATAATTTTAGACATAAACAAAAACTATTTCAGGTTAGATCGGTTAGATACGTTAAACTGTTTGTTTAAAATTTAAATTCACTACCAACTGTTACCACCACAAAGAATCAACAGTTACCACCAACGTAAATACAATTGAAATAAATTGTATAGGCTATTCATGATTACCTTCCATTTCAGAGGATTATGTTTAATGCTGTAAATTATATATAATAGTTTTTAAAACTCGAGGTTATATAACTCAAAAGTTTAATAATGCTGTTTTCTTTTTAAAGAGTTATTAAAATTTTAAAATGTAAAGCATTATAAAGTACCTGAAAACATACAAGACTGATTTATTAGAGTAAGCAGTTAAGTATTTGTGAAAATTGCCATTTTTACATTTATGACAGAAGCATAACCTAAAATAAAAGTTTTGACAATGGTGAAAGACAAAATAAAAATTGAAACAATGAAGTTCCTAGGCATGCTGAAAACTGCAACGTTATATAACGTGTCAATGTCATCCTATGAACATCCTGCATATACAACAATAAACGTGAATGGTATATAGGTATATAGCCGCGAAATGTATGTTGGCAGTACTAAACCTAAAATCCCATTACAAGTTGTACTGGGAAGGCTTTTTCTCTGATCTCTGGATTTATTTTAAAATGGAAGATAACGAAGACTGTTTTAGCAATCTTTCATTAGATGGTAACATCTTCATGCTATTTTAGTGTATGTAAAAATTAATTTTGTTTTTAACAGCTTCTAACAATGAATCCAAAGATACTGAGACTGTAATCAAAACAGCAAAAGATAGTGAGGATTATGTAGCCCAATATTCATCTTTCACCAAGATGGAACAACTCGCTTCATCAAATGGTAATTCTACACCTGCATACCACTTCCATAAAAAGTTAATTTTGATTTTATTATTTAGGCACTGAAGATGTTTCTGAACTGAAAGTAGAAGATGATGAAACATTTATGACTTCCAACCATGAGAAGTTTTTCTTATTAAATGGTAACCATATCGATATATCTTATTTATACAGAATTAATTTTATTTTTCATAGATGTTAAAGATATTGCCGAAGACACACAACCTGAATCTGATCAAGTAGATATCAATAATACTAATAAATCATTTCAATGTAACGTGTGCAGTTACAAATCTTCAAAGAAAGGCCATTTCAAAAAACATATGTTAGTTCACAGCGGAGAGAAGCCTTTCAGTTGTAGCCTATGTAGTTTTAAAAGTGCAGAAAGAGGTAATTTAAAAGTACATATGTATGTCCACAGCGATGAGAGACATTTTAAATGTAATATATGTAGCTACAAAGGCGCAATAAAAAGTGATTTAAAACGACATATGCTTGTTCACAGTTGCGAAAAACCTGTTGAATGTAAAATATGTAATTGTAGATTCAAATGGAAAAGCAGTCTAAAACTTCACATTATGCGCATTCATAGTGATGAGAAGCCTTTTGAATGTAAAGTGTGTGGTTACAGATGCATTCGGAGGAATATGTTAGCGAAGCATATGAGTGTTCATACTGAGGAAAAACCTTTCGAGTGTAAAATATGTTTACGCAGATTTGCACGGAAAAGCTATTTAAATAACCACATGCGTATTCATGGTCAGAAATCGTATGAATGCAATACATGTGGTAATAAATTTTTCCATAAGGATAGTTTGCTGATACACATACAAGTTCACGGGAGCAAGAAACCTTTACAGTGTAAACTATGTGATTATAGTTGTGTCAGAAGAAGTGATTTGAAAAGGCATGTTAATGTTCACAGTGACGAAAAGGCTTTGGCATGTAAACTATGCGATTATAAATGTGCATTAAAATACGAACTAAACCGGCATATAAAAGTTCATAGTGGTGAAAAGCCTTTTGAATGTAATACATGTGGTTATAAATTCACACATAAAAATAGTTTACGTATACATATGCGAATTCATAGTGGAGAGAAACCCTATGAGTGTAAAATGTGCAGTTATAAATGTACCACAAGTAGTGGTTTGAAAAAACACGAGCGTGTTCATACTGGAGAGAAACGTTTTCAATGTGACTTATGTAGCCGTAGGTTTACACAAAAATATAATTTACAGTCACATAATATGCGGTTTCACAGTTGATAGAAACTGTCTTGTAACACACTTTTGTGTTTTACAAACTAAAGTTGTAATCGTATAATATGTAAAATAACAGATTGGAACACATCTTTGTGTTCATGTTTATGGAGCTTTTGGATTCATTCTACCCACCCTTAGCTGAGGTGTTCAACTTTACTGTATGATCGTTTGGATTTGTGAACATGTAAAATATAAATTAAACTTATATACACTCCTCTTCATAAAGTATCGGACGACTCTCAATTCGTAAGAAATATGAAAGATTTGATAAGAAAATTGAAACAAATCACATTTTTCTTTCTAAATACTGACTTGTACTTATCTTACGTAGCGAAAGCTGCAAACAAAACATAATTTGAAAATTTAATAAAGACAGATGCTAAAAAATGTATAAAATTACATTAATTCGTCACTTCATAAAGTTCCGGACGGCAAAATAGTTTGTCTGATAGAGTTAAATAATCGAGTAAATAGGGGTTTGTATGTTAGTTTAAATCATTTAGCAGCTTCAGTGAAATCATTTGTACATTGTTTAGATTTAAAAAAAAACATTTAGAGTTGATTAGCGCGAACAACATACCCCACCATCAACAACAATTAAAGCTAGATCTTTGGTTGCGTATTACCGAGAGATAGGAAAGTCTTTAGGTGAAATTAGTAGTATTTTACGAATATCCAAATCTACAGTACACAACATATGCAAGAGATATTGTAAAGAAGACCGAATTGAGGATAAAACCAGCCCCGAACGTCCACGCAAATATACACAAAGGGAGGCTAATTTTATAATTCGGCAAATAAAGTGAATTCTAAAATCTCCACGTCAAAATTGGCAGATCAGTTACTTCATCATAGTAATAACAAAGTAAATGCCACAACAATTGGCCGTATTATTAGAAGGGCTGATTATAAATCCCCTGTATGCAAACGTAAACCGTTTATAAGTAAAGTTAACAGACAGAAGCGTTTGGATTGTGCCAAAAAATATGAAAATAAGGATCTTAGTTTTTGCAAATCGGTAATATTTGCTGATGAAGGTAAATTTACTGTTTACAAAAGTGACAAAAAAAAAAAACGGGAATGTGTTTATAGGAAACCCATGGAAGCCTATAAATTAAAACACTTAAATGCGACAGTGAAACATGAAGGGCAAGGTATAATGATCTGGGGCTGTATGTCTTATAATGGGGTGGGAAATGTAGAAGTAATTGCAATAATCATGACTAAGGACAGTTACTTATTATTAATAAAGTCTCATCTTCACGCATCCGCAGAAAAAATGGGATTAAAAGACTACTTTCAGTTTTACCAAGATAATAACCCGAAACATAAGGCCTTCATAGTTTGGAACTGGCTTCTTTATAATTGTCCTAAAGTGCTGGAACCACCTCCACAAAGTTCAGATTTAAATCCCATCGAGCATCTGTGGGACCATTTAGATCACATATTAAAGGATAAGCATAACATCACAAAAAAAGCCGAATTGAAAGAGAAGTTATTGTATGAATGGGAAAATACGTCTAAGGAATTTCTTAAAAAGTCGTCGAATCCATGCCACGACGTCTACAGGAGGTAATAAAACAAGATGGAGACCCTACCAGATATTAATCTTAGATATGATGAAAACTACGAATAAGTATAAACTATAATTATTGTATCGTCCGGAACTTTATGAAGCGTTTAGTTATGTGTTTACAATAGTTTTTTTTGTATAGTTAGTTTATGTTTTGTAGTAGATTCGTACGTTTGTGTTGTAATTAGTTGAATCAAATCAAAATACAATTATAAAAGAAGAAAAGAAGATTTCATTTAATTTTTTCAATAAATATCCATGTGTTACTTACGAATTGAAAATCGTCCGATACTTTATGAAGAGGAGTGTACATTTTTATTTCTAAAAAGGCTGAATATTTGAAGAAAATTGTATTCAATAAAAAAATCTCATCACATTGTCATTGCTGTAAATGCAAATACTGCTGTCATTTCTTAAAGCTGTTGATTTCTGTATGATGAAAAGATACAAATTTCTTTTTTACTTACCTTTAGTTGGGTATCCAGGTTCTGGATACTGAAGACTACAACACATGTATCATTGTTGAATATACCTCCAAAAAGACCAGAAATCCGAATGAAAACATAGTCATCACAATCACCTCTTAATTCTTATTTTCTAACATCACTTCATTTTTAAAAATGTGTTTTATATCTACAGTCTTACTTGTTTCAGATGCACAACACTTTGTTATTTGTATAATTTTATGTTGAGATAATTGTTGCAATTACGTGTTCTTAAAAATAAAAATCCAGTAAGAGTTGTTATTTACAATTTTTTACATTATGAAATAAATATTGTTTTTTCATTTTTAAATAAATAAAAGATTATATACAAGTTTAATTTATTTATCCTTCCATGTATTAAATAATATCGTACATATAATTATAGTTTGTAATTTTATACTAAGTTCTTTTAAAGCTGCACTGGCACAATTTAAAAATCGGACAACTTTAAAACATATTCATACTTTGATCTACCAATCTCGATATTTGTAAATAAATTTTGAATCTATTTGATAAAGAAATCTAGGTATCTTCACCTGTAAAATTTTTGATGTTTGGAAGATTTGCCAATTCGCACTTTGCTCAACCAATCTCAATTTTTATAAATAACTTATGATGAATCTATCATTTAAAAAAAAAATTATTACATTTCAGTTGTGTAATTTATGGTTTTTAGAAGGCTTGCCTGATTTACATTTATTACTATATTTATTTTATTATTATAAAACGCAAGAAGAATTCACCATGAATTGCACCTCATATCGAAACGACTTCGAAATGAAAACCACCAAGATCTTAAATTTCCTAACCTAATAACCAATTTAAGAAAAAAATCAACATTATTACACGTTAGGCTTAGAATTTGATGATTGTACTTGGTTAATTTTGAAAGTTTGGAATCGTACAAATTTAAACTAAATTCGTACGGCTTTCAGCTAAACACGCGCGTGTTAAACTACCAAATCACTGGCTCACGCAAAGCATCACGGGATATAAGCACGCATATATTTCATTGGCTGATTGTTATAAAGAATTACTGGGATTGGCCAATGGTGATGTCAGAAATATCATGAAGACCAATGCCTAATAAAAAGTAGTCCAGCTTAAAATATGAATGTTTAAAAAATAAAGTTATTAATCTTGAGAAATGAAACAGAGATAATTTAGATTTATTCAGTTTTACAAAATAAAAATACAAACATACAAAGTAAATCACAAAGTTTACTTTTAATAATTACATAGCATATTCACGGTAATAAGCAACAAAGTTAGTTGTATATATGTAGATACAATGATACAACTCATCTAAAACATTGTAAAAGTAAATCTTGTTTAAAAGGAGCTTTATTAATGTCACTTTTAATGTGCACACACAGATCTTTTGAAAAGTTTAAACTATCTACACAGACATGCTTAAATTGCATACAGTACCTATAGATTTTACATCCTTATCAGAGCTGGACGCATTACTTATAAATAGTAATGTGCATTACCATTACCAATTACTTCTAATATATGTAATTTAATTACTTACAGATTCCATTACTTGCAAAAATAAGTAATTCCACTATCCATTACTGAGTATAATTGGTAACTGATAAATCAATTACTTTTTATATTACTTGTGTACTTATTTTGTATTTGTAATGTATTTCTTTTCTTTTTGAATATGCTTTCTGGCCTTTTGTTTTCAGGTTTTTGAGGTTTGTGAGTGAGAGATAGCAACCAACATTTAATAAATATGTTTATTACATGTATTTTTTAGTGTCAATCAGAGCTGGGTAGTGATTAATTACTTTGTAATTTAAATTACTAATTTAATTACTTTTTCACAAAAAGTAATCGTAATTAAATTTTTACGAGTAAAAAGTATTTTTAGTAATTTAAAAATTACTTTTGTGCTAAAGTAATTTATAATAAATGTAACTAAAGTAATTGAATTACTTAAAAAGTAACTGGATTACCTAAAAGTAATGAAATTACTTGAAAATAGTTAAGTTAAATGTTACTTTTATTACTGTCCACCTGCCTACTTGCTTGCCGATCTGCCTGCTTGCCCGTCTGTCGACCTGCCTTAATTAAAATTACTAAATTCCTAAATTACACGCACAAATTTAATTATAATTACTTTTTCTGTAAGGCAGGCAAACATGTCAGCAGAGGGCAGCAGGAACGAGGCCGGCAGGAGGGAGGCCGGTGGACAGGAGGCTGGTAGGTAGGGAGGATTGAGGCCGGAGGGTGGGAGGATGTGTTAATTATTTATTTTGTAAGCACAAATGAGTCCACCACAGTTAAGCACATTTATTTCCAGACATTAGGAATAAAATAAAATAAACATTATTACACCTTTATTGTTGATTACATCGACTTTTGTCAAGTCGCACACTTTTTAAATTTAGTACTACCAACAGCACAAAATAAATTTCTAATAACCTCAACACCCCCACTCAATTAAATGCATACCAATACATGAAATTGCAAATAAAAATAAACAATAAACCAAGATTACATATCTTGAATGATCATTACAGAGTAACAGAACTAATTCTAGGTGATAATACAATACTCACTAATTTAACAAGATTTCTCTGAATATTTGAAATTTAATTTCCTTTTTCAAACACAAATCTTTAATGAAATGATGTCGTATCTCAATATATTTACTTCGCTTTGAATTTTCAAAACTTTTCATCATGGAAATTGCACTTAAATTATAAACCTTCAAAATAACTTTTATTCTCACCTTTTAAATTAACTAATTCTTGTGCTGCTGAACTTGCTGAAATGTGCCTGGCTTCCATAGATGATAGAGCTACACAGTTCTGCTTCTGGGAATGCCAGACAACAGGATTTCCAGCATGAAAACCCACAAATCCACTAACACTCTTACAGGTTTGTCAATCTCCACCCCAGTCAGCATTACACATACCTTCTAAACTGCTACTTCCTTTTGTATAAACCAGTCCAAGATTTCTTGTAGAATTGAGATATCGTAGAACTCGTTTGCCAGCCTTCCATGCTTGGATAGTTGGTTTATCTAGATATCGACCAAGATATAATGCACTATATGCAATATCTGGCCTAGTTGCAAGAGAAAGATACATTAAGCTATATACCAATCTTCGATATGGAACGTCTTGAATTTAACAATAAGGAAAATTTTGCTTTTAATATCGTCAAGGTTTTCTTTTATGCTATTTTTGTATTAATTCACATTTTTAATATCATGACATTCTTAATCTGCTACATAATTCTAGAAATAAGATATTTCACGTAGCCCTTTTTGTTTGGAAGTGTTCCTAGAATTGACTCTGTATTCCAGTGGCAAGTAGCTAAACTGATTCCTTTGGCTATAAAACTGCCTTCAAATTTCTTTTTTATACAAGATGTCTTACACTCATGCTTCAGTCCAAGAGCAATTGGAACAATACCAACAAATTATACATAGTCAGGTCATAGGTTCTGTCCCAAGATAAAAGCAACACAAATGAAATCAAGAAACAAAATTTTATTAGAATATGAACTGAAATAGAATTATGAACATGCCAATTTACATTTTATTCGAATTGGCCTCCACGTGCTTGTACACAGGCTTTTAATCTTCAAGGCTTCATCTATGGTAGCACGTACCATAATTCATATCAATATTGGCCACTGCTTTAACCAGAAACGCCTTCAGCTGCTTCAAATTCCTGTAGCTTGTAGAGCAGACTTTTTCCTCTAAATGTGACCAGATTTTATAGTCTAAGGGATTGAGGTCTGGACTTGATGAGGGCCAATCTTCATGTCTAATAAAGTCAATATTTTGGCAACAAAACCATTCTTGCAAAGATTTTGCTTTGTGAGCTGGTGCTGAGTCCTGTTAAAAACCCAGTGCTCATTCGTAAACATAGTGGTACTCAGAGACTTTACAATTCCCTCTAAAATGTTTTCTTGATACACTTTAGCCCCAGTTTTCACGCCTTTTTTGACAACAATGAACTTGTGTGGCACCCAGATAAGAAACGCCCAACCAAACAATCACAGATGCCGGATGATGACCTCACTGAACAACAGGAACCTTTTTGGCAGCTTCAGAACTGCTATGAGCACATACTCTATCATTTTGCTTGTTAAAATGTTCTTTGCTAGTAAAAATTTTCTCATCTGTGAAAAGAATTTCTCGATGCTTGTTATCTGCATACCAACGTAGAAGCAGTTTCTTGCCTAATTTTTTTTAAACGTGATGTAAGATGGCCCTTTTTGTACAATAAGCATGAAGATTGAGGTCCTCATTAGTAACTTGCTTCAAGGATTCCCTTGACAAATTCATCTGCAAAGCCATCAACTTCTGTTTTCGTCTAGGATTTTGGTGAATACGAGCTTCAACAACTTTTATAACTGCTGGTGTTTGAATAGTGCAAGACCAACCAGAGCGTGATTCTTCAGCAGCAGAGGACACTTCAGTGTATCGCTTGATGGTGCGATAAACAAATTTCTGTGATTTTCAAATTTTTCAATAATTTAAAAATTGTTGCTGAATACCCACACCTGTGTAAAGCAATTATGGCAACATGATCGGTTTTTTTACTCCACTCCATTAGTATTCAACAATCTATCACAGAACTGTTGACACCTTTGTATTCTACAATGACAGAACATTAAGTGACATATCTTTATTTGTTTTCAACGGTTACCTAGATCGTATAAAAAAACACTAAAATCTGGGACAGAACTTATGACCTGACTGTGTAAATACTCAGAGTTTAAAAAATAAGCTTTCCAGTAGTACCAAAATAAACGACAGTTTTCATTTAAATATTTGTTTTTTATCTTGAGAAGTGTGAATTTTGATAAAAGTGTAAGAAAAGTTGAATAACTTTCATCTTACGTTCTACTTTATTTTTAAAAGTGTAGTTACGGCCGACTGATGAAATTTGAAAAAAATAAATTTTAGGCTATAACTCAAGAGAAACAAAAACTATAAAATGTTGATTTTCACCAGTGAATTGTCTTGAAAAGTTGGACCAGTAATGTACAATCCATTTCTTTGTACCATCCAATTTGGGACACCCTGTATAATAAGTGAAATGTTGTGGATTTTGATTAAAAATGCTCATTAAGTCACCCAAGGTTTATAAAAAGGATTTATTCTATGTCATATCTGATCACACTTAATACAATACAATAAAAATTATCGCAATTCCTTACCTAAGCTATTCTATTTATTATTATACGATAATCAAGCGATAAAAAACCAATTAATATTGATTAAAAACAAATTCAATTACAAATTGTTTGCATTACATTCAGTTATTGCGAATACCAAGAGCTTGTTCAAGTTCGGCTCGTTTCTGCTGCACTTTAGTATAGAAATAACGGCAAACAGCTTCTTGAGCCCATGGCTGATAGAAAAAGTCAGATCGACGTTCTTCCTCTGGATTACCCACCACATCAGTCATTGCCTATAAACATTAATTATTTGTAAATTACTCAAAGTAACTTTTTATAGAATGTATGTAAAAACAACCTTCAAGTCTCTCATTTGCGAAATTATCCACTTATGTATAAAGTGTTGTGGATCTTTAGCGAAACTTAAGAAAAATTCACGGTTGGTTTTCAACTGGTTTATTGTGTCGACGGTTTCGTGTATCTTAGAATCCAAACCTTGGATTTCCTGTTGACTTGCTGTACTTAACAAGAAGTTATTCATTTGAGTTTTGAGAGTATCATCCACCTACAATTAATTGGAAATTTTATTCACACTTCATATGAAAATATAACTTGCAGTTTTTTACCTCAACATCAATATCGTAACAAGCAGTCTGTTTGCTTTCAGCACCACCTTCAACAGATATTACATGATTTATGACAATTGGATCAGGAGGATGAAGTAATGGATTTAAACGTTGAGGAATCTCTGCAAATTTCATCCTCTGACAACTAAATATTTGTTCGAGATATTTATCGCAGACAATATATTCACGTTCATGGGCATCCTGCAATCTACATTAAAAATACATCAAAAATGCTATCGTCAAGATGATTATTAATACTTACCGATGAGTCTTTATATACTGCCAAAGGGCTGAAATAATCACTGGTCGTGTTTGTGTATGAACCCCCAATAAACGTGCTAGACGTGGATCCAATTTAAATTGCAACGGTTGATAATCAAGCAATAGTAGAATCGTACAGCGAACATTTTTATCTCCTGGTCTTTTCACCTGCAAAATTAACTCTTATTAAATTCATTATTCTTAAGAGATAATTTGTTTTCTTTACTTGAAAACCATCAGTCTCTTGAGTTGTAAGTGTGCGATGCCATTCAACTAAATGGTTATCCGGACCATACAATTCTTTATCAAGTTCAATCACTAAAGATTTAAAGAATGATGAAAATTTTCTTTTCACTTTATTTGGATCATTTTTAGAATCTTCTAACAGTCTTCCTTCAACACGAAGTTCCCATGATGCTACAGAACTACAAGATGAGTATTATAAAGTCAAAAGAGACTAAGAATGGATTAATCAAGTGTACCCTTCTTGTCCTGGCCCTTCGGGTCCGTCAGCTACCGGTTCCTTACTGGGATAAAAAGTATTTGAAATAAATATCCGTAGCTTACGCTTCTGTTTCATGGGACGTTTTAAAGCTTCTTGAATATCAAGACGTTTTCTCATAATAGTAGAATCTAATTTGCGCTCGAAAGCAAGCAAATCCATGTACGCTTGACTTTCAGGCACTAAATCGCGCACCTTTTGTGGCAATATCTTATCGGCAAGCTTCTTCTTCTTTTTATTAGTACTATGGGTGTATTCACTACATAAAATAGATTACATTATGTAAATCAATTTATTATAAAGACAGTATCAACCTTTTTTGTTGCTGAAGTGTTCTAGTATCAGCTGGACGTTTAACACCTTGTTGAGTTTGCATGGGCCCACCCCGCATTGGTGAATAGGGTTGTTGTGGTGGTCTTTGCATCATGGTTCCACCACTAGTAGCCATAGTAGGTGGTGGTGTATATCCACTTCTTTGTTGTACCTGTAAATTAATTTAATTTCATTTTGTAATCCCTCCAATACCACTTGAAATTTGATCCCAACAAAATCAATTTGATTATTATATTCCACTGAAACACGAACGTTCGATCGGGATTTTTATGAGTTCTCGTCAGGTGCGCGTTCAAACAAAAGTATTTTTAATTTAAAAAATATAAAATAAAAATAAAAAAGTGGTAGCAATACGAAATTCCAACCTACCGGATACGATTGCCCTGGATATTGTCGCATTCCTGGCTGTTGCGGGGGCGCATACCGTTGCTGAGGTGGTCCTGCAGGTACCTGGGAGGGTACAGCGCCTGGAAAGCGCTGTGCCATTTCGATTTATTGAGAAAACGAGGAAAATCGAAAAATAAACCAAAAACTTAACTTTCGCACGACATTTGACAACTAACCAACTAACAAGTAACGCTGACAGTGTTACCAAGTTTTTCTTGTTTTTACGTTGAGGGTTTTATAGATTTTTAATAGAAGGAAGTGTTTTTAACAGTTTACTTGCGTAATCTAATAGAAAATCATAAAGAAATTGCTTTAAATGTGTATTATCTATTTAGCATGTTTAATTTTTTTTATTTTATAGAAAGAAACTAAAACTTCTTTGGTTGGCTGCACTGTAACAGTTACCCAACCAATGGACGTTGTCGAAATAGTAGAGGGAACAGTAGAATTTAAATGTAATTGCATAGTGAACAGAATTAATGTAACAGAGCGCGAGTAATTTATTTAATATTTATAAAAAGAATGGTAAGAATATTACGTTTTTTAATAATGATTTTACTAAACCCCTTTGTAATTGCTATTTAGAAAATAAATGTAGTTGAATGTGCACTTATTCAACAAACCAGATCTTACATGTTTGTATATTAATTGTAAAAAATAGGAAAACCTGTAACAGCAATAAATAGTTTATTCCAACAATAAACAATGTTGCTTATAAAGCACAGCAATGTTATATGTAAGTTATATTATAAAAGTATAGAAGATTTTAAGGTTATTTTAATTGAAGGAATCGAGGATACCATTAACCTTATATGTTACTTCACACACAATTGTTTTTTAATTATCTGGAATTTATAATATACACTACAAAAGTTTCAATTTTATTACAGGGTTTGCAGTGAATCTTCATATTTTGTTGGTCGTGTGTTGGAATTTTAAGGTAAGTACACAGATGCATCTAATAAATTTTAATTAATGCAACTCACAATAAAAAAAACCTTGAATTTCATATTATGTAGAATTAACCAAAAGTAGAAATTCCATATTATAATTATGAAACAAATAAATGCAGGCGATGAACTATAAACTAAATAAAAGATTAGAAAAAAAATGTAAAATATCATTTATTAAAAATTAAATACAATACAATATACACAATTCTTTTTCCTTAATATATTCAGCACAATGTATTCTAAAATAATACGTCATTTTATTATTATCATTAAAACTAACAATTATCAACATTTTTGGCATTTATACATTTTTATAAAAAGAAGTGGCAACAAATATTATTTGAAGTTTCTTCTCCTCTTTCCATATACATAATAAAAATTATAGATGTTTTATTTTACTGGAGATAGATCGTTTTCGTTTATTAGGTCAATCTCTCTACATCCAGTGATTCAAATATTTTACGTATGGTTTGAATAACTTTGGTAAAGTTTAAATTAAGATCGTTGATGATTATATAGAATGGTGTTCAGCTTCCAAACATTTTAAAAAACATTGTCTTACAATGCAAATAACAATAATAACCATATATGAACCTATAAAAACATTTATCAACAGACAAATATAACAACGAAGCTATTTTTTAACATAACATTCGATTACAAAGAATTGCAAGTTATGTTCCGATTAAAATTCAGAAAAATCTTTTGTGTTGTCTTTAAAAAAGGAATCTGTAAAACATTAGTGAGTGTAACAATGGTAATTTTACTCTTTTTAGATTGAAAATTAAACTAATTATCTCGTGGTTAAAAATAAATCTCAGATAAATACATTAAAAAATATAACTGCTAAGCAAAGTTACCAATTCTGGGTGTACTAATATAATTTAAAAGGAAAAACACAACCATTCATACTCATCCAAGAGATTATTTAACAAATCTGGAATAAAAAAACGTTTTAAGGTAGAAAAATGAGATTTTTACAAAAAACTTGAAATTTATAACAATAACTTCTTCATGTGGAAACTCACCTATAATCTCAACACTGCTATCTTCTATTGTAGATTGATTTTCGACCTTCACAAGTACTAGGGATTGTTCTTCTGTGGTGTTACTTTCATTTTGAATGAATGAATGAATTTTGATATTCTACCTCACAATTATTAGCTGTTTCCACTGTTCTTGTTCAATTCAATCTTGGACAAACGAATGATTTAGAGGAATGTTATAATATAATTGAACAAGAACTTTGCCAAATAGATTCCAATGTAAATGTTACTATCGATGACATTTTAAAATGTGGAATTACTATTGAACAAAAATCTCCTTCAATCGAAAATGATATATCAACAGACACAATATGTAATGAATTGTTAGAACTATCATCATCTGTAGTTGTCAAACCAAATAATTCCTTAGAAAATTTTCAAGATCGATCAAATCAAACAATTATAAGTGAAATTGAAAATATTTTTGCCAAAAAGTTGACAATAAAAGACAATGTTACATTATCTATGAAAGATGAAATTAAAGATGTATCATCTTATCATGTACAAGTTAAATCTGAAATAGATGATGAAGAAAACAATATCTCGAGTTAATTAGAAAATAAATTTTTTGAACCAGTGGAAACAGCTAATAATTGTGAGGTAGAACATCAAGGTTTTGAGCCAGATGTTCAAGAAGTTGATAGTAGCATTCAAAATGAAAGTATTATTGAAATAGAATCTACATTCAATGAAAGTAACACCGCAGAAGAACAATCCCTAGTACTTGCGAAGGTCGAAAATCAATCTACAATAGAAGATAGCAGTGTTGAGATTATAGGTGAGTGGTTTCCACATGAAGAAGTTATCAAATTTACACAATATGATGAAAATGCATGTGTAATTAAAAATGAGAATGTAGAAAAGAAAAACTACTTTACCCTATTAGAATACAAATGTTTAACATGATAAAAAATACCTTTGGATTACTATTTTTAAATCTAAAATAAAAATGCCTTAAAAACACATAAACAATGAGAATGCGTGGCTGTGTAACTCAAGTAACAATATTTCAGCACAATAGTTAGGTTAGATATTTTGTGACATTTATGACAGTTGTAATAAGAAAACAAAAGATAAAACGATGCAGTTACTATGATGAGAATTCAAAACAACAGTCACAGTAAAATGTAATTTTTATTTTGAAAAAGTTTCTTCATTCTAAATACTGTGATATGCAAAATTTCTGCCCTCAAGTTAGTTTTGTCACAAAATATTTCAATAATTCAAGCAAAGCTCTTTCAAAATCTTCAAGATTAACGGCATAATAAAAAAAATTATCTCATAACTTCTGTATATGAATCAGCCTCAAATTTAGATAAAAAAGATAATATTTCACTTACTTATACTCAATCTAATTGAATGGAATATTAAATTTGTTTTTAAAAAAAGCACCGAATACACTTAAATACAGGTACAGAAATAACAACTGCCACATCATTTTTAAATTTTGCAGTTCTTTGGTTTTGAGCGTTATATCAATACAAAAATATTTTGAATGTGCCACTCTTACACAATAATAATAAAAATAGTTATAATTAATAATAAGATTTCATAAACGATCACAAAACTGTGGCTTATTTCGATGTGTATGTTGTTTCTTTATTATTTTATTATTGTTAGTCACTTAGTGAATTACTGTGTCTTGCAGTTATATCACTAATTGTGGAGTTATGTCTAGTTTTACGGCTACCTTCCTCAACTACATCTATACTAGGATTAACAGACTGAGAGAGAGCATTTGTTTTCTTAAAATCTATCGTTACGTAACTTTTATTTGGCTTGTTTGGACTATCGGGAGTAACCTGTAAACTAGAATGTTCACTTTTACTTGGCACCAAATCTAGTTCTGCATAATTTACTTCACGAACGGTCACATACGTGGGTGTTTCGGGAACACTAGGGGAAAGAAGAGATAATTCTAGGTTGGGATTAAATGTTGCCCTTAAACACTCTATATCTGCAGCATCTATATTAGCGTAACAATGTTTAGTTTCTTCTAATTCCAATGTATTTTTCGATCTTACATCTAAACTATCTTGTATATCAGTCGTATTTGATAAAATATTTGGCATATCTTTGGTATTTGCAGTATTATTCATTGGAATCGAATTTGTATCTACATTCATATACAAATGACAATTATTCTCGCCAACTAAGTTGGCATAAGCTTCACTCGCGTTAGGTAAAGCACTTGTAGCGTTACTTATATTAATATATGAAGGTAGATTTACATTATCATTATCTGCATTTGCGGTAGAGTTTTCAGGAAGTGGGACTAGATTGCTTTGTTTATTGTTATTGTGCTCTAATACAACATCTGGTGGTGGAGAAAGAACTGGTGGGGTTACAGGACTCGCAGGGCCATTACTATTTAAAGAACCAGGCCTACTTAAACTAGGATGTGGTCGTACAGCTACAGAAGCTGCCGGGGTGGGGTTTAAATAACCTTCAGGTTGAGTTTGGGACGGTATTCGTCGGTGTACTAATGGTCCTGTACTCGTTACCGGTACAGGAAATTCGTTATGCGTGTTACTATTTACCCCAGGATTTATAATATTCATATACATTGCAAGTGGAGGATTACTGTCTTCATTGATGTTTCGCAACTGTATATTTTGTTGTAACATATTAAATAGCTGCTCTGCTCTACGACATCGGAAAGCATAAATTCCTGGACCAGTTGGACAACGGCGTCCACATTCAAAACTAAATATTTCTGAATCAAACCCATATTTTCTTAAACTACGTAATGGCCATTGCGTAGCTGGTTTTCCTCTTTGGTATAATATTAAGTCTGTCTCTGTTAATTCTAACTGACCGGGAGTAATAAGACGTCCAGATTCATCTACATTCATAACTTCAAAAATAGTTGGATGCGTATCATTGATGTCTGTCTTGCTACTCACACAACCCATTTTTCAGCTGCATATAAGAGACATTTATAAATAAACAAACGTCAAGGTTATTTCAGTTACTTACAGGTAGTAAATATTACAGTAGTGAACAATGGACACTTGAAATTGCGTCCATATTTTTCCTTCATAAGTTTAGGATGTTCTAATTTACATTTTGTTGTGTTCCAATTTTCTGTACAATTTAACTATTGTAAAAGTGTTTTTTATCATAGATAAACACAAATTAATAATTCCTTGAACTAGCCATCACCTTCTTTTTACGCGCTGCCACTACGCAAACAATCTGACCAACAAGGAACTAACATAACTAAATATTACTATATAGAAATAATTTTAGTAGTCTACGAGGGATTTTCAGAAATAGAAATAATAAAATGACTGATTTGTCTGTACCGTTTCATGTTTTAATATCCTTTTTATGTATGCTTTTAGTGATTTTATTTGTCCTTCTGTCAAATTTAAGTGACACTGTCATTTTTTCGAACAGGTTAGGTAACTACTGTGCAGTTGTCCAAATTTAAACTACGGTAGTTTGTTTTCAAATAATACTTAATAGAAAAAAAAAGCCACGATTTTCTGTTAATACATAAAAATCAGCACAAGCATAAAAATTACTAACCTGGAATTTGTCAAGTCATTAAATTGTCAAAAATATAAACATAAATACAATGACGTTGGAGTTGTTAAGTGATAATGTCAAACACTATGCATAGCAACCGTCGTTATGGATGAAGACTATCTATTGTTTTAAAATTGATTTAAATTAAAAATTTGTAAATATAGAATTAATGTTTAATGAATGTTTCCAGTAGAAAACAATAAACATTATAACATCGTAACATCGTAACATTAATATTACAAATAATTTAACATAACCTATCTTATCATATTAATAGTACAAAAACAACATATAAACGAGAATTTTGTAGCATGGGTTAATATCCATAACAACTGTTGCTAAGAAAGTTGTTTGGGACCAAATACGTCATACTTAACTTTTATAATTGAGACTATCTGTCTTTCTCTTATTAATTACAAACCACATTTTTCATCCTTTATTAATTTTTAGGTTATTAATATTATTAATTGACGACGTACATCTTGGGGATACAAACTATCTATTTCTTTCTTATTCTTATCAATTACAAACCATATTATTCATTCTTTATTAATTGAAGTATTGTATATTGATAAATTAAAATAACCTAAAAATTAATAAAAGATGTGGTTTGTAATTAATAAGAAAGAAATGGACTGTATGCCCAGGATGCGTCACGTGTGCGTTCTCTAAACGATGCTGCAATTAATAAAGGATGAGAAATACGGTTTGCAACCGATAAAAAAGAGACAGATAGTTTGTTTACATAGGTGTATACCTATGAAATGAGACTTTTTTTTCAATTTTAAACGTTTATTAACAAAAAATGGTTACAAATTTAATCTTCAAAATAATAGCCATCGCTAGCGACACATTTTACCCATCTCTCAGGCAATTTGTGAATGCCGCGCCAAAAAAATTGGCCGTCTTTGGCCGCAAACCAATCATCGAGCCATTTTTTGGCTTCTTCGTGAGAATTGAAGCGCTGCTCGGAAAGTGCGTGGTCCATCGATGCAAACAAATGATAATCGGAAGGCGCCAAGTCTGGTGAGTAAGCCGCATGCACCAGCGGTTCCCAATCGTACGTCTCCACCAATTCCCGGGTCGCTCTTGTTCGATGTGGTGGTGCATTGTCATCAAGAAAAATTACTTTGTGACGCCGATCGGCATATTCTGGGCGTTTTCGGTGTATAGCGCTGTTCAAATCGGCCAATTGTCGTTGGTAGCGTGCACCGTCAACTGTTTCACCTGGTTTTAATAGCTCGTACCAAATCATACCATGCTGATCCCAGAAAACACACAGCATTGCCTTGCGGCCGAAGCGATTTGGTTTGGCCGTTGATTTTGGCTTGTGGCCGGGCGGACCATACGATCGTTTACGCTTGGGATTGGAGAAATACACCCGTAACGATTCGATGCAAAAAAGACTTCCTTTTGAACCGGGAGAGCAGCATTTCACAAGTGGTTTTTCGGTTCTCTTGCTGCCTTTCAGTCAGTTCATGCGGCACCCATCTTCCGACCTTTAAAATCATGCCCATGTCTTTCAAACGTTTGCAAATGGTTTTTTGGGTCACTCCCAACTGCTCTGCCATCATTTCTTGCGTTTGACCATCATCTTCATTCAACAATGCTTGCAATTCGGTGTCCTCAAACTTTTTCGGTGGCCGGCCACGTTCCTCGTTCTCCACGCTAAAATCACCACTTCGGAATTTTTCAAACCACCTGAAGCACTGTGCTCTGCTTAGAGCATGTCCACCGTAAGCTTCTATAAGCATTTGATGAGCTTGAGAAGCGTTTTTCTTCAATTGATAACAGAAAATCAACGATGTCCGCAAATCGTAGTTTGAAGGCACGAAATTCGACATTTTTAAGAGCGAAAAAAATGCGTTGTTGTATGAAACATCACAAAACAATGAATTGAATATTGTTGACAGATGACAGACGAAAAAAATAAGACATTTGGGACAGTTTAAAAATACTCCTAGCGACATCTGTGGTCTAATAGCTGAAAGTCTCATTTCATAGGTATACACCTGGTATATCTTCAAGGTACACGCTGTCAATTTCTAAGATGAAAAGCTTCTGTTTCCTTTTTAAATTTAACTCCATTTGTTGTTGAAATAACCTCAAAAATAGAATAAATAAATTTGTTACCACTATTAGGAATTTCTAAAATTAATAAAGACTATCTAGCTTTCTTGTATATACACAGTCTTCAAACAATATTTTTATTTAACGTCTACAGTTTACAATAATGACAACATTTTAATGGTACTCACGCACGCGTACTATCCTCTCTTTCTCTCTCCCTCATTTATATTTCTTATAGTTGATCTCGTCCTCGAGACGTCGATGTGATCTTTTCTTTTGAAGCTTGTTTTTTGTATTTGTTGTTGTCCGATTTTCTTTTTTTTTGTTCTTACTACCATCCTTTTCTTCACTACAGTCGTCTTCCCGACGAATTCATAACTTCAACCTTTGGCGGGCTTATTTTGTGTTGAGACGGCGGTGACGGTACGGTCTCGGGTGCCAGATTTGGTGAGGGGGTTTACTCCGCCACTTCGTCTTTGGGGTGGTCAGGCAAGATTTGACGGTAATCCATGAGTTGAACGGCTGAAACAGTCTTACTATAAATCTTACGGTGAAATAAAACACTCAGTGGTAAACAAACGGATCTGTTAGGTACAAGCAGCAATTTATATACACAAGCAATGCAACTAATACGAGCTACGCGTGGTGCAAGCCAAAGGGGGTACAAACCAAGTGGGGGGGTTTTAAGCTTTACGGGCTTAGGTCAGATGCTTCACAGGGTATATGGTAATAATGCAGGACGGAGGGCGGAGCTTGTCTTGTGTTTACTGCGGCGGAATATAAGGAAACTAGAAATGGGGATGGTGGGCAGTTGGCACTACCGACGAATTGAGTGCAGATATATCGATTAAGGGGGCGGTCATAGCGGCGGGAATGTATGATGCGATTGGGTTAACGGGGCTGTAGTGTAACGAGGTGGTGTTCGGGCAGATGATCGGTTGTGTTGTAATCTGCAGAGCAATTGTGGTCTGGGTAGGCACTGAAATGGTACGGGGAGGGCTGGATTCTGGTCTATAATGGACCGGGGGCTCGGATTCGGGACGGTAAAGAAAGCGGGGGATCTTGATCTTGCGGGTGTATACCTTCACGCAGGAATTTGTTGTGGTGGAGCTCATCGATGCGGTCCTTGCAACTGAAACTAAACTTCTCGAGTTCATCCATCGACTCTCTCTTCTTCAGCTTGTATATTCAGGCTACACTTACATCACCTTGCTCTACGGCCTGATCGCAGTGTGCAGGGCTGAGTGGTGCTGGTGGCGTTGATAGATTGTTACAAACTTCAAGTTCGGTGTCTGATATTGACATTCTGATATCCTGGTCTTCAGGTCTTCTGGTTGACGGTCTCCAGGATGACAAAGCGGTTCTTGTTTTTCCTTTAACAAAACGGTCCCCGCTCTTCTACAAATACCCAATTTATATCAGCGAATAAGTAAAAATAAAGTAACTTCGTTACAAATTGATTGACATCGGCACGTCACTGCGTAAACTCGCTAATTTCTGGATTTACATAAGTCATTTACGCAGTACATATCTGATGACAAAACTCTAGTGATGGTCAAAGGACCTCGATGTTTCTTTTCCGGTGCTCTGAATTCGTTGAGACAGTCAGTTTGTCTCTTAATGGCTATTTTTATCTTAAATGTCTCAACCTGACGTATTTCGTTAGATTATCTACAATTACTAACATATATTTAATATATTTATTGTTTTTCAGACTATAGTTTGTGATTTACCAGGTGAAAATTGGTGTAACTCTTTTACCCGTTTTTCACTCACTTGAACGTATGTGCTTAGTTATATGCTGATCAATGTAGCGTTTCATTCTTGGAAAATGGTAATACTGTTTCATATTCTTTCTGATTCCTTTTCAGTTTCAGAATTTAATACAATTTAGTTCTTATTTACATACATACATACATAAAACAAATTGGCGACGCGGATGGGATACCATCTGCACCTGGTAATTCAAAATTACTACTTAAAAATGCTCTCTACGCTCTCTCCGCGCGAAGAGTAATGCTATCATCAGAAAATTCTTCTTTAGGTAAATCGTCAATGAATAAACTATGTTTTGATCTGACTTTTCTTTCTTAAACGCTTGGTTTAAACTTAGTTTTAATTGAATGGTCATATAAATCGTCACATAAATAAACTGCGGCAAAATTAGATTTGGAAATAATTTTGCAGTGATGGTTGTTAAGATCTTGAAGATTGTCAAGATGACAGAAACTTTTTTATAAATCTAGTGCGATTTATGCAATTCAAATTCAGCAATTATTTATTATACTATCGACATGAACGATGTTTCCTTTTTCATGGAATACGATACGGGTTCTGCTGTTAGCATCATATGTTCTTCGATTAACCAAAAAATCCCATTCTGGATCCCAAACTCAATGTTATAATGTATTTAGTTAATACAAAGATTCAATCACTTCACAAAATCACTTATTACAGTTCTTAAAACTCACTAATCGTTGCACAATGAATTAAAAATTTTTCCCTTATAGACTTTTACACAGCGAACGCTGTTTGTTTGGAATCAGCGTAGGTTGTACCAACCGTTAAGCTGACGTCACACTTTTTTCGTTTATTGAAGCTAAGCGTTACACCTCTGGTGGCAGAAATGCTGAACTAAATGCTGAGCTAAATTCTGAAGTCATTTCTGGCTTTATTTACGTGTTGTTTACCTTGTCTGCTGCATTTTTTAAAGAATTAAACCGTTTTATTTAAAGTCAATATTTATTGTTAATTCTCTGTATTTTCTTTTGGTGCATCTTAAGTGCATTTTATTTTAAAACCTAAATGTACCTAGGAATTTGCTTCATTCGTATAAAATTACATTGCCGGCATTTAAAATTGCTTCAGATGCTGGTGCCACATTTAAATAAAATAAATATTTCAAAAAGTTTAAACCTTGCACTCACTTTTTTAGTATTTGAAAAAAAAATCCACACAAGTAATGACAGGCAGGAGGTGCCTTACCCGTGTCAAAATCAATTGATTTTAAAGCGCCCGAAAATTAATTTGAATGGCCAATACTAATTTAATCAATAATCATAAAACGAAAAGTCACCTTGTCACGATTTTCCTGTACGGCACTTAAAATTCAAAGTAAGGTACGGTCTAACAGCGTAAATTGGACGTTCCAATAAGTGTTACCAAATCAAACTTTGAGATTAAAGTATCTGTTATTTTAATCTTCAGAGTTTTTAATAGAAAAGTATTGATATTATAGAAGATTCGTGTGAAAATATTCTCAGTTGCTTTTTATTCTTAATTACTACATACATTTAGGATTATTTGAAATCTTATGAGAAAAATGTAATATTCAAATGTACAGGGTGTCCCAGAAATGCATATAAAGCTTTAGGTAGCCCTATTCCAACGTTAATACAGATCCTAAAACTGTTGACGCAGACTTCCTAAACTGCTTCAATTCATCACACGACGGAAAAAGTATTTTTGGCCTTTTAACCTTTCGCGTATACGGGAAACGTTTTATGATTGGAAACACGGAAGCGATTATGTTTTGCTTCTACTTCGAGGAGGGACAGGTCGCATCTTCGAAACGGATCGTCGATTGATTTCGGGTTTTTTTCGCTGCGCACCGGAGACCGACGAGGAGCGTCCGAACGGCACGTCGGAAATTTATCTAGGATGCTTTAAGACGCTTCTAGAATATGAAAACAAAAAACGAAAAAGAAAAGAATAATTGCGAATACGCTGCAGGCAAAGTAGATAACTAGTTCAACGTTGTATAATAATTTAATAATAGTTGTCGTCCTTTATACCTCGAATATACATCACTTCGAAATTTGGGGCCTGAATCTCCAGTTTATGGTTATGTTATGGCTGCTCTATACTCGTTCGGTTGTGTATTCTTTGTTAGCTTTTTACAGTGTTTTGTTAATAGCAATCCTTTGTCAATGACCATCTAAAAACTTGGTTGACTTCCTATCTTCTATGATCTATGACTCTGTCTTTACCTTGTAGGTCTGATTTTCATGTCAACCTTTCTAATCTGCTCTGTAGTTCATTTTTTTTCAATTTTCTTCACAGAAAGATTTGCCAACAAGATGATCTGAGCATCTGCAAGCTCTTGGTAGCCGCCAGAAATTGAAATTTATCAGATCGGCAGATTTGGAGGTCTCTTGTCAGCTCTGGTAATGCTGATTGCAGCCATTCACTTCTTCACAAAATCTAGCGGCATCTGTTAGTTTATAAGTTTTATCAATAAAATAAATAATGGTGCTCCAGCTCATTTTTCAATAACTACCAAAATCTTTGGACTGGTAAAATCAGGACCGATAATTTGACTGGTGCGCTCTTCTAATTGCAATTCATTTTGCTGTGGGGCCACCTAATTATAAGAAGTACTGCTTGTTTTACATTAATTCCTACAGTAGAAGTTCTCGTACAAACCATGGTCTTTATAAGTCGTTAAGTCAGTGTGTTCCTCAATCAATGGTACGACGTTGTGAGACTTGTCGCTGCTCAAGAAAATGTTAATTAATAAATGGTGTTTTCACAATATGTTGGTTATTTAGTGTTTACGAATGTTTAAAGTAAATTTCCAGTGTTTTTCTCTGAATACTTAGCGTCCTTTTCGGAATTTTTAGACATTTAATAACATTATGAAAACTGATATTTATAAGTTCCTGAATTCGATTTGCTTAACAATTCTGTAAATTCTAAACTAATTTTTGCACAATCATGCCACAGATTAATCTAAAGATCCATAATTTAAAACTTTTCGTTATTTAATGTCTACAAGTATTTAGATTTTTTAATCCCAGAATTTCCAGTATTTCTCAAGAACATTTAGACATTATAAAAATCATACCTGTTAGTACCTACATTCGATTTATAACTTTATAAACTTCGTAAATTCTAGAAGCATTTTTTACAGTGTTGTATTGCTCAATTATGTCTTGGGTATAGGCATCTTTTGGGTTATAACAATTAGGTACATGTGTAAAACAAAAAAATGACATGCAGAGAATTCAACTGAACTTAAATTTTATTAACCGTACTAACATTATCAGTGAGTTATCACAGGCGCAAAGGGTACTTAGAATATCAAGTTGCTGCGTTGAGTCATTGCTGAATAATGAATATGCACTCAGCTGTAGTATTAGGCCGTGGAAAACCAAGATCATTACAACCTCTACTGGAAATTTAAAAAACTTTGCTGACTATTGTTATATAGGTTATGTTACAGCCGTTCTGAAATATAACGGTAATTATGTCTGCTATCGACTGAAACGAAGCGATTCCAAGCGATTCCTTTGCTTTGAACGAAACTGCATAGTAGCGCTACCTGCATTGAATTCGCCTACTGTTTGAAGCAGCTTGTCAGAAGCAGTCATTAAATGTTGTAAATCTTCAGATTAGGTGGTTTATAGCTAGTTCTGGCAACATCGGTTGTAAGTGTTGTTCACCATCTTTTTCGCCAATTCTTGTTTGAGGTAATCCATCTTTTCCCAAATGGGACATAAAGTATAGGTTTGCATACTTGCATACTTCCTGAACTGGCATTTACGTTACGCTTTTTAAGTTTCATTCTTACAGTTATACGACGCGCATATTCTCTAATGCAACACTGATTGTTTGTACAACCACTGTAGTACCGCGGATTATCTAAAATTCTTCTACGTCTCGAATTTTACGACGTAATTCGTAATTTCGGACTAATAATCTGTTAAGCTAAAAAATAATTAGTACATAGATGTAAAAAAAATATATTCGCAATAAAAAAAGTATTAAATTTGTTCAATGAACATGTTTATCGGTGCTATGAAACGTAATGCATCAGTTTTTAGTATTACGTATACTGCACGTTATTAATGCAATGAACAGAAGTTTTATACATTAATAAAAAGATTTTTTATTGTAATAAGCACGATTCATAAATGCAATGAATGTATTAATTGAACTTAACAATGACCTTTATTAATATTATCAACTGATTGATTATATGAATGTATGGTTCTATATTTAGATATTGAATCTGTTCAACACATTAAAGTATGTATAAATGTACACTGACTTTATAAATCTATTAATTATTAATTGAGATGTACTTCAGAACGGGTTTCGTGGCTTTGTCGCTGTTTTTCATTTTACGTTCTTACAGATTAAAATTTGTTCTCTACCCGCAATGAAGCTTTGCTTCGTCCATTTGAACTTCTCTTTTGCCGCTACACAGCTTCATCGGTTCCCTTCGTTTAAATTTTTATGGTCAGTGATCAGTGTTTGATGTTTTGATCCAAGGTACATGATGGCGCATCTTTTGTAACTTATCCCCCTGTACATTGTAGGTTATGTTAAAAATGAAATACGGCATATCATATTACTCACCAATAAGCACTGACTCAGGTAGAGTGTGATTTACAACACTTTACTCAATACTACTCTTGTAGAAAAATAAATAGTGAAACCAACAAAATTACATAGACAACCACTCTCACGCTTGCTCTGCACTCTACTGATGGGTAAACTGTGATCTAGTACAGTTGATGTTGCACCTGTCAAGAAACTGAAGGATGATCTAAGGTACACTTTGATCAAGGTGCAACAGTCTCCCCTACTTTGCGGCACTTTACCATAAGTGCTGTGAAGTGGCGAAAAAGAGGTCGGCGCTGTAACTTTTTAAGGGGCATTTTTGGGCATATGTTTATTAAGACTTTTTTCATTGTTGGGGTCAATACAATACGTTTCTAAAGTTACATCCTGTATAATTTATTGAAAAAGGCATAGCAATCGGTTTATCTTTGTAAAGCTCGAATAAGTTGCATGGTATTTGAAGAGCTTTCGTGCAAAATCGAATAAATCCAATTTTGGTAGAAAATGAGTTACACATCATCTCTATATACTTTTTGTACCAACTTTCTAAAGCTGTACTTATTCTCAAGCTTAAACGAATAAATCATTTATTAAAAGCATCCCAAAGCTGATAGTTTTGAGCAAAAGCGAGTAAATCCACCTGTTCAAGCAAAACTAAATAAATCCGTAAACCTATTTCATTGTTTACAGTTTTCCCTTACGGACTAGTAAAGATATTACTTCACAGATGGCATGAGAGTTGCATGTTCTTGTGGGTACAGTTTCCTTGTAGACTAATAAAGAGCTTACGTTGTACTTTAGGTAAGAGTCTACTCTCATTGTAATAATCTAAGCTTACTAATCTGTTAATGTGGTGACTGAAATTTGGTTTATCACATTTTTCTGTGGGTTATTTCTTGGATAGTGGTAAAATCAGTTAAAAGTGTAACCTAGTGTCTGTAAAAGATGCAAATATTGGTAGTAGAACGCAAGGTAAAAACCATGAAACCAGACGTGGAAAAAAAAGAAGAAAAAGGTAATTTCCTGATTTTGTGTTTTACGTAATCTAACATTCCTAAAATTATAGATATTCAAACGCAGACCCAGATTTTAGAAAATTTAAGAGGCTATGAAATCACGCTGGAAAGACATATTTTTGTTCTAAAATTCGAAACTGTGATGTAAAATTAATTTGCAAGAACTTCTAGGAGACGCAGGACAAAATTGAGCAAGACACAAAGCCTTGCCACATGATGTCTATTCTTCGAACAACAAGAAAGAGACCTACAAAAGATGAACCAAAAACACGATCACTTAACAAAGTTTACTTTTTAAAACGAGACAACACAGGTGTTAGGGTATGTCAAAAATCTTTTCGACATGCGCTTGGATTAACAGTTCACAGAATCAATCATGTGGCAAACATTATTAACCAAGGGGAGGCACCAAAAGAAAAATGTGATGGGGACCATATGTCTGAGAAAATTGTTACTAAACAAGAAAAAGTTATAGACTTTATTGGACAGTTTAGAGTCCAGGTAAACCCATTATAACAGAGCGAAATCAAAAAGATTTACTTACCTTCTTATTTTAACATATCTAAACTGCACAAGATACAATACAGTTGATACTCAGTATAAAGTTACATATTTGATGTTCAGAAAAGCGTTTCTAACAAAGTTCAATATAGGGTTTTCATCCCCAGCATCAGATTGCTGCGGTCAATGCACAAGACTAGAACATCTAATGAAAATTGAAAAGGATTCAAATACAAAGAAGGAGCTTCTGCTAGAATATCGTATTCACACTAAAAGGGCAAAGGCCTTTTACTAAATGATTAAGGAGAATCCAGAAGATGCCTTTAGCCTTTGCTTTGACCTTCAGAATGTACAGCCACTTCCTCGAATGCCCATTAGGGAAGCTTTCTATTCACATCAAATAAGTTTATACTCATTTTGTTGCGTTCAGATGGACCCCAAGAATCCCGCATTTTATTTGTGGACCGCACTTGAATGGGCTATCTTTGGAAGACAAAAAAGCCATAAGGTTGTTCTGTGATGGATGTGTAGGACAGAATAAGAATAGTCACATTGTCTCTGCCTTATTGTACTGGTTGCAATTTGAGTCTCCTGAAAATGTAACTCAAACACATTTTACCTAGTCAGGGGACACAGCTTTATGCGGGCTGATTGAGCGTTTGGTAGAATGGAAAAGGTCCTAACAAGAAATCCCACTATCGAATCAAAAGATGGATACTATAAGGTATATTCAGAAGTAGGCTATATTAAAATATTCGGACAAGACTGGCTTATTAAGGATATTAAGGAATTACAAACTTTTTGTAAAAAAGTGGATGGAATAGCTGACATTAAGAGAATTATTAAAAAAAAAATAAAAGGTAAAAACGATCTGAACAAAGTTACTGTTACCTGCTAATTACTAGTATTATCGATTTGAAACCATAACTGAAATACAACAAAATCTGCTTAAGAAAAACAAATCTGATGAAGGTTTTCAATTCAATAATATCCAATTACACTGTTCTATCCCAGACAAAAAAAAAAATAAAACTGTACGACAACTTATGGCTCATTAATTTGGACGAACTGGGAAAGTCAAGAAAATTTGGATTGGTACAAAAGAATTTAGTCTACATCTGAGATTCACAACGATAAAGGTGATGAAACAAGAGGATCATGACAGCGATGGAGAGAGATGCGACTGTTTGGAAGAGGAAGATGCTTTACACATTTACTATTTTTGAAATACCAATTTTTACTTTCTTGTATTTTGTTTGTTTTTCATTTAAACTTTTATAGAAGTTCAATTTGTAAAGCCAACTCTATACTTTTATTCAAGCTTTTCATTCAATTGTAATAAATAAGGTACCTACTTTTCCAGCAAAACTAGATAAATTCATATTATTTCCTGGTATATTTGCTGAGATACTTTGTACTTTTTAGCAAGACATGCTACATTTTATTCTCATCAAAAAGCACACAACTAGGAGGGAAAAGCTTTTTATTATCTTTCATCGTTTACCCTGCTCAACAAAATACTCTTTTCTAGGAAACTACTAAAAGTGGATTTATTCGGTTTTGCATGAAAGCTTCTCATTTGTCGAAAATAGTAAGATATGACAAGAATAACTAAATGTGTCATGTTATTGCAAATTAAAAAAGTCTTCACAGTTTTTAGGTCTCTTTTCAAATAGGCTTGATGTGAGAAAAAGTTGCTGCTTCAGTTTTAGTTAATATTTCGAAAGCAGGTCATGATAATATTCGAATTTTGTTTTCACTTTTGATTTCAGGATTAAAAAAGGTGGTCACGAAAACCACTTTTCGGTATCATCAATACTATAAGCCAGTTATCCCAAAATGAGCACTAATTTCTAACCTATTACTAAGCTCGAGGCTTGGATGCAATTTGATGTTGATGGAACAACAAACGTTTTGTCCAAATATTGTAAGTACAACCTATTCCTTTTTGATTTATTCATCTTTTCTGCACCTAGAAAATAAAAGTGATCTTAATGCTCTATTTCTTTTATCGGTTAATAAACAACAAATTGTGCAAAGATCTTATTAATATGTGACAAATAAAAATAAAGAAAAATGCCAAAAACCGGATTAAATCGAGCAGTTTTCAACTTTTTAGTAATTATAGTGGTAAATGGAAATTTAAAAAAATAAATAATATCGGAAGAGAATTTGTTTAAAATTAGTATCAACGAAGAAAAGTAAAGGGACATTAATTATTATTCAAATGACATAGCACCTATTTTAAAGTGAAGGGAGATCTTAAAACAGTTAACTTCTACTTTCTTGTGTTAAATCGACTGTTTTGGACACTCTTTTCTATAGAAAAATTGCAAAATTTATTTAATAATATATTTTAAAGTTTATTCTTTTTTTCTTAGTTCGATTTTAAATAAAACCATCGATTGAATTTATTATTAGGTACATTTTAAAATAAAAAACGAAACAAGGCCTGCTCTTTTATATCTTGATATATCTATTCTGTTCGACTTCAGACTTTAAAATAAACACCGACACACGCATTTTAATAGAATGTAAATAACTTAAGCAAAGGCAAGTATTCTTAAACCGAGGCATCCGATTGGTTAAAAGCATTCCAAAACACCGCTTCTGATTTGCTGACAGGTTTTCTTAGGAACACCTACTTGCTGCTTACCGTCAACAGGTGTAATGCTAGTGTAGACGTTCCTTGGCTTCGAATATATCTTGCATTGATAACATTTCACTTTTAAGTGATTTTCAAGAAATAAATAAATTCTTTTGGGCATATTGGTGTTGATAATAATTTTCTTTTGGGATTTTTTTTAAAACTTTTGGTTTATTATATTTATGATGTATCATGTTTGTATTGTTATTGTTAATAAATAATAGGGTTATCATAATAAGTTATTCTTAATTAAATTTAATCAATATTTGCCAGATGGAAAAAAAATCAAAATTGAATTATTCTAGGTTTGTTGCATAACGCAGCATTGAAATCTCTCTGTATATTATGGAGAATAATATAAGGTTTTTCTTATTAATAAAAACTCTAACACAATTATCAATAAATAACAGCTTTACGTAAAAATCGAACGACTTGTTTATCGTGCACAACACCTGTTTAGTTAAAACCACGAAAAGTCTACCTTCAGAACCACGTGTTGATGAAGGTGGGGACTTCTTGTAGAGGTAAGACTGTTGAGGGTCAATGCTAGTTCAGTGCCACTCCTGCAAGGCTGCGGTCACTAGATCAACGCGAAATTTTATTGATATCTAATCTCGCGCGCGCACTATCGCTAATTGTAAACAATAACAATACCGGTGTCTTAAATGTTTATAAAAATTCGTTTGTTTTTACGTGTAAATCGCGTTTATTGCGTAACGTAGTAACCACAGATAAATTGTTTTAATGATTTAATTTTTTTTTAAAAGTCGTATTAGTTATAAGAAGGATAATTAATTTAAAAATACACTCACGAACTGTCAATTTGATTTTGTTAATTAAACGGACCTTAATTAATCGAAAAAGACTTGTAAACATTGTTGCAGTGAAAAATAAACAAACTGTTGTACGTTGCATAATATAATTGACATTGATCCTGACACGTAAAGTGGGCAAATAAATCAGAAACTTGTTGAGGGAGATTCTTTAAGATATCAAATGTTAATTATTGATAAAACTGTTTAAGTTTTTTTTAATTTTTTTCCTGTTGAGTTTTGTGCACGTTTTTATTCGCACCTGTGAAATCTGTTTTGTTTGAATGATGAAATTTAAATTATAAACTCTATTGTTGTTAATCTTTTAAATATAAAAATATCCAATCAAAATGGAAACGTGTGTACTTATCCCTCAGGAGTTCAGCTTATGCGTCCGAGGTCCTGCTATAGGAACGCGACGCGTCGAACCTGAAGTTTCAGTATGGTCAAACAGTCCTATTACTCAAGGCTCTCTATGTTATCCTTTTCAAGGGACAATCCGTTTGGATAAATTAGAAGTTTACGGCCAACTTGATGATGATGACGTAAGTTCATTTTTAATTTCATGTTTTTTTGTATTCATTTATATGTGTGTGTAATTACGAAAATTTTCACGCTATCAATTAGGGTAGACATTTAATAAAAGCGAAAATAATATTTTTTTAATTACACCGTAGCAGCTCCGTGTATGTTTTACATATTTGTATTTAATTTTCTGGCTAATGCAAAACTCGACGAGCGTAACGAATAATGTAATTCAAGTCAGAGATTAAGATTTTTTCCCATGCATTATAATAATGTTCGTTTTTTGTGAAAGAAAAAGTTAAAATCATCTACTACATGGCTTCTTGTTATAATAATCTATATTGACACAAATTATAAAATTATAAACAAATTGATAAATTAAATAATTATTTTGCATTATTAAATATTGAAAACACAAAAAATGTTCCGCATTTTTGCCTGACCTTAACTTATATAAAATTCCGTTCGTATAAAAATTATTAAGGTAAGAGTTACATTATGTTTATGTACAGTTTTTAGTGTGACATTTAAATTTTTATTGCCGTGTGACATTTGCAGATGATCCAATTAATCGAGTTTGAAATTCTAATATTCTTCAAATTTCTTGGTTGAGGTCCCAATTAACATTCCATAAAAACAGACTTTTTAGTTTTTGGCATAGAAAAATAATAACTAAAGATGCATGCTCTTTTAATGAGAGACTGAACAAAAAAAGTGCAAAGTTGAAGGTTTGTTTTGAAAAAACCGCAAGTAGGAGAAAATCCGCTAGGATGACCACAACTGTAATTTCGTCATATCTAAAGTTTAAGCGATCAATAACATCAAGAATTGCCAAAAGCTTGTTTTATTGTTAATCAAGATTTTTCACACTCATAGGTAATCATTTTTATTGGATGTTTACAAATCTCACGCGCATAAGATATCAAACCTGGAAAATAAAACAAAATTCAGGTAGCCGATCCGTAAGGAAATCATTACTCATTGTACCTACCTATATACTGAAAAATTATCCACGTTAATTCTCATTTGTTGTCGCATCATATCTCTTGATAGTTAATTAGTGTTGTAATACGCAAGGAAATCCTATTGCAGTTGCTTGTTTTATTTAAGGAGGAAACTGATAATAAATCACATTTTATACAATGTAAAACTGTCTAGTTTTACTGCAATTTATCTACTTACATGTTTAATGTCTTACACATGAACAAAATCCAACACTTTTATTATCATTAAAAATTACTTGTTTCAGTTGTAAAAGTGATGGTCATTTGATGAAAAATTGTTGCAGTGTAAAACGCTTGCTTTTTTTTCCTTTCTTAATAGACTAAATAAAGCTTTTTTCAGTTAGAAAAAACCAAAGAACAAATAAATAAATTGTATATGTATACTTTTTTATTATTTTATGTAATGGTCGTCTTTATACGATCGTTTTATATTTTTACGATAATGCTTTTTACGACTGCTTGACGACAGATATACAGCAGCGTAGGTTATTCAGATAACTTCAGATATAATTGCGATTGGCTCTTACAATTTATTGCAACCGGTAATTTGAATATATGTGCAACCTCTTCGATTATAACTCACCCTGTTAAAAATGACATTATTTTTAAGTGGCACAAATTTATTTTTACCATATAAAAAGAAATCTCGCACTTTATAATACCCTATTGTGTTTATAAATCTGAATATCAATATATCATGAAGTAAGAACAGATGAAAAGGAGAAAAATATCATCCTCTCTGTAGAGCACGAGCGAATTCTAAACGTGTGCACGCGCGCGAAGCTGACATTTGTTGGCCACACAGCAAAACGCCTCCCTAATGTTTAAATCATTTGACAAACACCATAGTCACGACTTGAAGTTCCAGAAGGTGCACTTCCGTTTAAACTCGATATTTTTTCATTATAGTATTACCTAATCGTTTCTAACGGCGTTTAATTTAGAAAGAACGTTGAGGTAGTCTAATGTTAAGAATTTTAATTATAGCAGATAGGAATACCTTTGCAGGTGCTTTCTTTGTTGGTTTATACCTTAGGGTATTAAAAACTTTTACATTAAAGGTGTTGTGGTCTAAATGTTTTAGATGGTATATTAACTGTTTACTGTTTGAATAACGTGTATTTAAGATAATGCATGGTTGCGAGCTATTTTCAGCAACATTCTAATATTAAGTGTGTTTTTCCATCTAAATCAGATTTAACAAACTCGACGTAACAAAATAATCTATTCTAAAGCTTAAGTTCTCGGTGACCCAAGAACACAAGATTGTATGCAATAATTATTACTGTTATAGAAAACTCGATATTTAGAATGATTACTAGCACCATAGGTTGCCTTAGGGTGGAGTTTTTGTAAAATCGTGCATATCAACTTATAAAATAGTTTATTTCCAAAAGCTTGTACACATTGGTTCACTGTAACAGCAGTGAATGGGGTAAATCTTTTTCTTCATAATAAAAATTGCTATTGTAAGAACTTTCTGAGACAAATGAGAGATGAAATAAATAATAATGTCAGAGTCGTTCCAGTATAATCGACCGCCAGTATGATCGACCGCCCGTGTGCACCTAAAATTTTGTCGCCTCTTATTGCTAGTTCAGAAAATACAACAACAAATTAATAGACAGCACAGATAAAAATTCACAGTTTTAGGTAATTATAAGTTCATAGTTAGAAGAGAGCAATTACAATTAAATTTTAAACCTGAGACTAATTAGCCTAAAGAAGAAAATAATTGTAGCCATTGAACTATAGGATTTGTTAGATAAACCCACTGTTCAGGGGACAACATCATAAACCTACATGTTTCTTTGAATGTATCCATCAAAATGAAACCTAATTCTAAATTCTGTGAAAAAATATAACATTGGAGTTTGTTTTCATTTCAAATACTCGGCAACTGAGATCATCTGCTTTTAGTAGATTTTTATGGATACAAATTTTAGCTATTAACGTGTTTTTGTAATAAAAAACGTTTAAGTAGGACAATTAACTTAGTCTCAGACATATCTAACGCTGCGATTAGTCTGATTTGAACAAAACTAAATATGGTTTCAACAAGACGGTAGCGCAGCACATACAGCAGGGAAAACTCGAGTTATGTTACAGTCACAAGAAATATTCTTGAGAAATCAAAATTGATATTTTTATTGAAGAATGGGGAAGACACACTTATTAAACAGAAACGTGTTACACACCTAAAGATAATAGAAATAAAAGATTTTTCAATGTCATCATTAACGTTAGAGCATCTTGTCTAAAATATCGACTTATATGAAATTCCGTGTCTGATTAATAATGCAAACTGCCCATTTTTCTAGTGATATGCGTCGGTTTTGAGTCAACTCGCTTTAGGTTTTAATGTTATTCCGGTATAGCAGAGCTTGTAACTAGTACACAGGCGTCGACTTGTCAAACTGCATGCGTGGATGCACAAATTTTCAGGGCAAGCACAGCATAGATTTAGCAGATGCACAAGAAAATGTAGACAAATGTTTCGAAACAAAAAATATGCAAGCAAATTACAATTATACAACAGAAAAACATGTTTTAATTACGCAATATGTTTTATAGGCGATTCAAACTAATTGTTGCCCTTTTGGTGGCGGAAATCCTGAATTAAATGGAGAAGGCACCCGGATCTGTTTATGTGTTCTTTATTGCGCGTTTCTAGTTGAAGTAAACTGTCATTTAAAAATTAAGTCTGTGTTTTTGGTGCTGCTTTAAAAAAATTTAATCTTGCATTCGAACAACTGCCGTAATGTAATAATGTACCTAAAGATTTTCTTAACCCGCATAAAATTACGAGGCCGGCATTTAAAATTGCTTCAGATGTTGAAGTCGCATTTAAATCAGAAAATATCTTGAAAAGGCTAAGCCTTACACATTCACTTTCTTAGTATTTGGAATGGAATTCACACAAATAGCGGCAGTAGCAGCAGAATCAGCTGATTTAAAGCGCGCAAAAACTTAGTTTGAAATTTCAAACAGCCTCTAACGAATTTATTAAATTACAAGAGTGTTTACATATGGGTGCAAGTACACCCCATGCACCTAGGAAAGTTGGCGTGTACGAACTAGTACCTTAGAAAAAGAAATTCTACATAAAAACAAGTTGTATTGGAGAAATTCTGCCGTAGGTGCAAAATGTAGGAACCTCTCTACATATTGACGTAATTTGTAATTTTGAACTAATAATCTGTTGATTATTTAGTGTCTAGGAGTGTTTAGAATACATTCCCAGCGTTTTTCCCAAATCTTGTACCGTTTTTTTCAGAATATTCAGACATTTAATAACATTATGAAGAAACCTATATCTGTAAGTTTCTAAATTTGATTTGGAATTTAATAATTTTGTAGATTCTAGACGTACTTTTTGTACAATCAGCGTAGGGCGTAACGACACGGATTATCTAAAAGATTCTCCCACCTTTCTAATAAATCTAGAACGCTCGACTCATCCGACGGCCATGCAGATCCGAAGTACTGATATGTCTAAAAGGCCCGACTGGTCCGATCCTCCTACAGACCCGAAGGGCCAATAAGTCTAAAAAGCCCGACAGTGCCGCTGGCCCTACAGACCCGAAGGGCCGAGAAGTTCAAAAGGCCCAACAGGCCTGATGGTCCAACAATCCTGTATGGCCCGGCAGGCGACTCGAGAGACTGCAACGGGTCGACAGATCCGATAAGATCGAACGGCCCGATTGACCGAACGTAGGCTCGAAAAGGCCGATAAAGTTTTAAACCGAACCCGAGCTTCGACACGGGCCGCGTGAAGGACCGACTGGAAAGCCCGGCCAGTGCAGACCTCTATAAGGCTTTTGCAGAATTTTCAGCGTTTTTTCCCAGAATATTCAAGCAATAACGTACAAAATACAAATAAATGTTGATATTTGTTATTATTTAAAAAAAACTGACTGGTTTTACTGCTAATTTAGTTGTTTTAGACATTCATTTCTGCTCCGAACTCTGTAATAATTGTTTGTTTAGTGTCTAGGAGTGTTTGGAGTAGATTCCTAAGATTTTTCTCAAAACTCTCAGCGTTCTTTCCAGAATATTAAGACATTTAATAAAATTATGAAAACTTATAGACTGTACGGTTAAAATAGGCGCAGCCATACGTGATTTATTAACTTGACCAATCAGATTATCATTTTAACCATATCGCATTGCATTCAAATAACATGCGATCATTAAAATCTAAGTTCCCAGGAGACTATGAAAGAAAAAATCATATCTTAGCTCATTCTGGAAAATTATCTGTCAAATTGATAGTTTGCATTAGAAACAAGGCAAAATAATCAGTTTATAGGTTATGTGTTGGTACGCGTTTTGTCTAAGCTACGCCCTACGGAAAAATTTCACAGCCTACTGGGAACTTAAATTTTAATGATCGAATGTTACAATTCAACATTGTTAAAATTGTTAAGATTTCCAGCGCACTTCCCAGAATATTTAGGCATGTACCTTTTGTACAACCAGCATTGCGGATGATCTAAACTTCAAAAGCACAACTTTATGTCTTAGAAGATATAATGCTACACTCCCCTAACCTTGGCGCATGCCGCGTAAAGATTAAAATCGTCCACTATGTTGTAGGGTATTTGGTGATTGATTTACATTGTGATAAAGCAAAATTGATATCAGTGAACATGTGAAAAATGTAAATTATACCTTCACCTACAGATTTTTCTACGTTCATTCATTCATAATCTCGATCAGTTGTCTAGGAGCATTTAGTGTAGAGTCCCAGAGTTTTTCCAAGAGTTTTCTCAAAATATTCAAACACTTAATAACATTTTGAAAGCCCATTATTGTAATTTCCTAAATTCGACTTGCAAGTTTATAATTCTGTAAACTTTTTTTGCGCTTCGAATAGTATAATGTAACTGGCAATTCTGAACTCCTAATCTATTGATTATCTAGTGCCTTTTAGTGTCTAGACTAGATATCCAGCGCTTTTCTTTGAATTTTCAGCTGTTTCTTAGTTCTTTTTACGGATCGAATAACTAATTTTGATCGGTTGGTTATTTAGTGTCTACGAGTGTTAACAGTAGATTTCCAGCGTTTTTCTTTTCAAGATCTTTAGCTTTTTCTCAAAATACTCAAATATTTAATAAAATTATGAAAAGCCATTATTGTAATTTCCTAAATTCGACTTACAAGTTTATATTCCTGTAAACTCGATAGGCAGATTATCTAAAGATTCTTCTGCGCTTCGAATAGTATGATGTAATTGACAATTCTGAACTTATAATCTGTTGATTATCTAGTGCCTTTTAGCGTCTAGACTAGATATCCAGTGCTTTCTTTTGAATTCTTAGCTGTTTCTTAGTTCTCGAGTAACTAATTTTGATCGGTTGGTTATTTAGTGTCTACGAGTGTTAACAGTAGATTTTTCTTTTCAAGATCTTTAGCGTTTTTCCCAAAATATTCAAATATTTAATAACATTATGAAAACCCATATCTGTAACTCCCTAGATTTGATTTATACTTTACAATTTTATAAATCTTAGACGAACTTTTTTACAATGAGCGCTACGCTATGGATTATCTACATATTCTTCTGCGTTTCGAATGGCAGGACGTAATTAATTCATAATTCCGAACTAATAATCTGTTGGTTATTTAGTGTCTATGAATGTTTAGAGCAGATTTCCAGCGTTTCACTCAAAATTTCAAGGCGTTCAGTAACATTATGAAAACCCATCTATAAGTTCTTAAATTGCTACTTTACAATGTTCTAAATCCTAAGCTGTTTTTTTGCACAATCAGCTTAGCGCCACAGATTATCTACAGGTTTTTCTACGTTTCTAATGGCATGATGCGATTTGTAATTTCGAACTAATAATATTCGTAGAGTAGATTTCCAGCTTTTTTCTCAGAACTTCTAGCAGTTTTCTTTAAAGAATTCTCAGCTATTTAATAACATTGTGAAAACCTTAGTTTGTAGATTCAACTTGCAACTTCATAATTCCGTAACAATTAGTGTAGTGGCACTTATTACTTGCAGATTTTTCTAGTACGTCTTGAATGGTATGACGTAATTCATAATTCCGAATTAATAATCAGTTGGTTATTTAGTGTCTATGAGTGTTTAGAGTAGATTTCCAGAGTTTTTCCCAGAGTTTCTGGGTTTTTCTCAGAACGTTATTGTGTTTGTTTATTAAGAATACTTGTAACGGTAAATGGTTATCGTAAATAGTTGATGTCTGTAAAAGTAGACCTCTGCTTGCATAGGCTTCGTTATGAACCTGCCTATTTGCTTTGCAAATCCAAACTTGCGTGTCAGAATGGAATATAATTTTCAGTTTAAGCATAAAAAGTAAGAATTGAATGATCAGCTTTTTTATATTCACAAATCCATTTAGTGTTTAAATATTTAAATCTTCTTTGTTGAACATTCTTGAAATTTGTTATGAGAATAATCAACACCTTTTCGTGTTGCAAAATGTTAAAATTAATTAAGTGTTTTAATTTATTTAATGCATTACACGCCTGCTGATTGTTTAAAAAAACTTTTACTGGTTATATTTACATAAATAATAAAGGAACAAATCTGCTAGATTTATTCTTAATAAATATTTGTAACATCACCGTATATATAAAAGAGAACTAACTATAACACTGATTGTTAATTCGTATGTAATGTACTTACCCATATTTAAAGCTTTTACTTAATTACTTTTCCCATTAATTGAAGACGTAATAATAATTTCTTTTTAACAATTGATAAAAGCGAATTCATTGAGCAATTTTAAAAATCTGCATACTGAAATTGTTTCCGCATAAAAACCATTCTCAAGAATTCAGTTATTACACTTTTCCCTCTAGTTAAGTAACATCCCAATTACTGGCAAGGCATAACATAAATCTGTCATTCGAATTACCTATCCAAATTAAATCAGTCAAGATAAAGTTTTAGAAAGGAAGTTTTACACTTTATTTCGTTAGGTTTTCCCGTTACACATAAAAAAAGGAAAAGATAAATTTAAAATTCCTTTTGTTGTTTTTATGAATGTACTTTTTAAGTTATTATGATAGTTAATATCCCTTTTACTTAAAACAAGATTAAAGATCTGTCTCTGTGATCAGATGAAATCATCGATTTAGGAAAGTTAAATATAATTAGATATTCTTCCATTCTAAACGCTCTAAATAAAACCTCTTTTTTTCTCTTTTACACTATAAACCACTAATATAAAAGTTGACAAACCTCTTTATTGTTGTTGTTAATTTTATTTGGTTCATAAATCACGATGAATATCTCTCTCTGTGTATAAAACAAAGAACCGTGGAGCTCTTATAAAAAAAATATTTTGTGGAAGAAAGAGCATTGCGTGCAGTAATCCATTAACACATTTTTATATTAGTTGTTTTGTATCGATAACTTGTAAACATCCTCTTTTTTTCTTTTCGTGAAAATTTATGAATTCCACTCGAATAAAACGAATGTAGTAGTTATTGTTATTAATACGTTTATACATGCTTTCTTCTTAGTTATTACAAAAGGAAAAAATAAAAATAAAAGTGCCCTAGGTTGATGGCAAATCTAATTAAAATAGCTACATCATCTGGAGCAAACAAGAGTAAGGTAACTTTCTCCGGTCGCGTAAAGAAAGAAAGGTACACACAGACAGCAGCACATAATTCAAGTGGAGCATACACACGGTTAATTACCGCAATCTTGTCAGAACATCAAGTACTGCGATTACACTTTGAATCCCATTATTGTATAGTATTGCGGGAACCAGCGTAAGTGATTCTAACAAATTCACTCTCCACCAAGTGAAAATCTATTCTATGTTTATTATAGTCTATTATGCATTCTTATATTAAATAAGTAAGAAAATTGTCTGATGCCTATTTTTGCTTTTTAATTATATGCCTAATAGAAGAGGTAAGAAGCTCATTGTTTAAACTAGATAGGATTTATTGAAGTTATACTTAAAAAAAGGAATATAAGTATGTAGTGAAAGCATTTTTCTAAATAATATTTTATAACATACTATATGAATGCCTCTAAATCAAAATTTCCAACAATAAAGATTGGTTATAAAGCGTGAAAGTTAATAATAGGTGCAGTTTTAATAAATTTACTTCAACGGTTTGCGTTATTATTATTATTATCAACTGATATGATGCAATTACCAAATTCAAAATAACATAATTATAGTGAATAACCAACTTCTAATGATTCAAATACGTTTGTGTGCCTGTGTACTATCAACCTGAGATTGGATTTAGCAAAAAAATTGTATTATGCAGCAAATGAACGTCTAATTTATTATATTATTGTGATTAATATACTCGTTTTGATTTATTTTTGCATTTGGTCATTTTGCCAAAATGCATTTTTGTTCATTTTTTCCTCCATTAAGTAGTAGGTATGTTGAGGAACTCATTTATCTGTTAAATTGATACTTTAGTACTAAAGAAAGGATGTTTTGACGTATTAAATAGGTAATTAAACTTTTATTTTTTATTTTTATTAATGAAGAGATAAATTAACTTTTTCAATCTAAAAGTAACTTTTTTTAATCAATTTATCACGTGCCATTAAGTATTCTAAAGAAACTTTTTTATTTCAAAATAACTTCCTTAATAACAAGAACGTAAATTATTCAACTTTTGCTGAACATTTACCGAATTCACACCATGATCTTAATCTCATTTTATAAAGTAATACGACATATTATTGTATGCATCAGTGTTGACTGTCGGAAATGTAACATAAAAGGTATAAATTCGAAATTAATTTATTTGAATGCAGTAAATTGTCAAATATTCGATACGCGAAATACGTTATTTCATAGATGTTTATTTCAACCTTAACTAAATCATAAACAATCCATAGAAAATTACAATCAACATGCTAATGTGATCACACATAGAATCTGTTACAGAAAATGATCTATGATAGTTTGACTTGATTGTAAACAGAGGCGTAACAACTAAACTCTACTATTATTCAATTAATAGATTCTGTTTATGATCTCCGATGCATTTAGAAAATTAAATTGAACTGAGTCTCTTTAGTATTTAAGTTGTCACTTGGAATAATAGTAGAAGATTCGAGAAGTGATGATAATACTTTAGCAAGTGTTCAGCTCTAACGTCAATCTCAATCTCAAGACTTGCGGGACTCAATAGATCTAAACTGGATAGTCGAAAACATTTCTTAAACTTTAGGGCGTTAATTGTTTAATGCCAAAATAATAAGCTGAGTAAACACTTCCTCTGCAAGGAGATAATCCAAGCACCTTTAATCTCAGTGAGGTAGTAAAGATTCTAGGGATCTAACAGCTGCTATAATTGAAACAGCGAACGAAGAAGAGCTGAGAAATCTAACGATTGGATTAACCTACTTACTGAAATTTCAACACCAAGGTAGATGCAAAGGCTGGAAGCAAGATGCAGGACAGATAAAATGCAGCTTGTTATCGAATGTGATACTACCGCTCACGGTGTGACCTGGGAAAGCGCAAATATAAATGAAAAATGAAATTATGACAAGTAATCTAGACATAATAAACACCTCCGCTACGTGCAATAGACACGGCACCTCAACAACCACTACCTACGCTAGTATCTTTATCAAAGACTGGCAACTGTCTAATGGAGAAAGTTTTTTAAATCACAGACACATATAGCAAAACTTCAGAAAGAAAGGACCCTAGAGAAAAAGACAGACCTGAATCAGAATTTTTAGAAAGTTAACGATAACATTAAGGACAGATATAGTCTTGAAGTTGCTGCAGACTACAACAAAAACTGTCTTGAAATAGAATGGGACGTAACCGATGCAGTTTGGTGGAATGAGCATCGCTGCAAAAGGAGAAAAGCAGTAGGCAAACTGATCAATAGGGTAAAAACAGCAGCTGACTGAGTAGAACAAGGTCATTAGAAAGCCAAAAAGCACATCTGGAGAAGGCACTGTGAAGAGGTCGATAGTACTTCCACTTTTGCCAGACTGTCAAAAGGTAATCTGAAAGTCATAAAAACACTACAAATATTTGAACCTTTTGCACGGGAAAAATCAGGTTCTTTACGTGTAATGTTCATTTAACCTGTCTCTGCTAACTTTAGATGGCTTTGCTTTTAATTTAATCAGAGTTAAAAAACAGTGACAATTATCAGGTAGACGATACTTAAACTTTACTCTTGAGTCTTTCTCAAAGAATAGACCATTTGACGCTTATGGCACAATTTCTTAGTATCATTTCAGTTGTTTTACTGAACCCGCCGTGGCGTTTATGGCAAGTTGTCTCAATTGCGCGTCTTTTCTCCCATCCTTGCAAAAAGTCCTTTGCTAGGTTATCAAGCCGTAAAAAACAAAAGGCAAATCGTTCTAAAATGGATGGAACTGAGGCTTAACCAAACGAAGGTAACATCCATACAGGAACTTGATCCAATTTGGCCACACAAAGGCGCAGAAAGTACAATTTTAAATCTAGTTTTTTCCTATATGGTTTCTGTTCAAGAAGTAGTTGCCGTGGAGTTTTATAAAGAGTTCAACAAGTCTCTTAAACATAATACTAGGTGTGTTCTAAGTCAAAATCCAGACGATTTTGTTACAGCTGTGGAAAGTTTAATGTTGTTATCACGATTTCTTGTTTAGAGTGCTTGTGTCCGCCCCTTTCGGGAAATCAACAATGGATTTATTAAAAGAATCAAGCGATGCCTTCCAGTCTCTAGAAATCCGACTCGATGTGTCTTGAAAAATGAACGTTAATCTGCGTTCGTTTCCGAATTCGTAAATTCTGTCTGTTGGTTTGTTGTCATGTTTCCGTAACTTTACAGGACATGTTATGTATGATATCAACTTAGAATTGTTTCCTAATTACACATTCATAATCGGTAATTCGATATCTGTAATAGTTTTCTAGATAATCGATATTTTTTGTTAGTTTTTGTTATGGGGAAGCAAATTTCGACTTTACTAGACTCGAGTCTTTGTCATCTTTGGCACTACCTATAGATAAAGAACACACTTCAAATTGTACTGTAGCGAACTTTCCAGCTAACAATCTTTTGCTATCTAGAGAGACTTAGATTTAGAACAAAACAAAAATCTTTAGGCCATTAATTTGAATGTGCTTTTCTGACCTGGCTATGATTCTTTAGAAGTCACATAATCACCTTTGGCACATCTAAATGTGGTTCGTTGTCTCTCTGTCTGTATTCCACGTCGAAAAGATCTTGTTTGTCATTAATGACTGATTCTTTTGGTAGTTCAAAATGACAAATCGAAGTTTCCAAATTTTGAACTCTCATGAACAAGTCAGAATGAGACCTTTTTTTGGCATAAAAATAAAAGTGGCTTTTCTGTTTTAAAAGAATTTTGATCAAAAGTCAAATTTTCTTGAAATTATAAAATCGTTGTAATTCGAGCACAATCTAAACCCCTGTCTGTGAAAACCAGCACGGGTGGCAACCGCTAAATAATTCTTGAGTGCAAGCAAAAACCTAAACTAGAGAGTCTTCATCCAGAACATGGCACTGCCGAGAAACGAAGATCTCAATGTTCAAAATTTGATGCTTTTTGCTATCAAAGATTCTGACATTCTCCTATTAACAGGAAGATGTCACAGCTGTCATGATTATTGAATCGCAGATTTGGATGTGTTTATAAAATAAGCAGAGTCGATTTTTTATGATTTGTAAAAATTCCGCGAGCTGCCTTTTCTTATTGTTTTCAGTATTCAAAATATTGAATTGACCTTACAGATTCCCACCTTACGCTTCCTTCTTCTTTTATTTTTGACCAAAGAAGTAAACTATAAGGAAGAGTTTTCTAGCTGATTAGTAGTAGTGGTTGGAAAGACTAATTTACTAAAACCTCGTTATTTACTCAACCACCCTGTTTTCTGTTCCAACCTACCTGACTTTTGTACGGAAAGGAGGATATCGGTCCAGGCTAGAGAACTCGACTTCTCCCTTGTTAGGGCAACAGTCTAAAAAGTCTTGAACCTCAGCTTCTCATAACCCTTACATTCACCCAGAAAGTGAAAAGACGTTTTATCATCATTCCCACATTTAGGGCATGTTGAATCTTTCTCTACACCTATAAGCGACAGGTGTCTTCTTAAGGTCCTCCTGTTCTTGCCTATTAGCCACGTCAGCTTTGACAACTCACCTTTTGGATCTCGTAAGTCCATTCATTTAGAGCTGACAAGATTTGTTGCTTTGATATCTCTAGAATGTGTTTTGGTCCTAAGCCCCATCCGTTTACTCGTTGCTGTGGATCCCGCTATGCCTAGAAATACAGACAAACCCCTTTTGTTGTGACAAGCTTTTCTAAAGCGTCTGCACACTAATGCACAAAAGAATGTTTTGTTCTAACTGCGCAGGGCTTCACCGATAGAATGGCATAAACTGTTGCCTGAAAATGTTATGTTTTCCCAGAGCAAAGCTTTCCTGCCCGTGTAGGTTTTCCAGTTCTGAGGATTTCTATCATCCATACGTGATTCATCCGTATAGAAAACCAGCGCAGTGAGTCCTGTTAGAAATTGACTTGTCCACTTCGTCATTGTTCCTTTGTTGAGATTGTGGGAGAGTACTTCCTATGCAGGCTTACCCTGTAGGTGGACAAATAGGCATTTCTGACGTGGCCGTTGTCAATTCTCACCCTGAGGTGGCCCAGTATGGTATCCTTCCTTATCCAGGAGGTCTGGTAGCCCTAATAGCACCTCAAGTGATACCCAAAGAACGAAAATATCAATGCCTAAAACGTGGTATTCTTTTTCATCAAACATTTTCAGCATTTTCCAACTAACAGAAAAGTGTCGCAATGGTCACGACTATGGAATCAGCAAAATTTCTGTTTTTGATGTTCAAAATCTTGATTTGATCTCTTAGATTCGTACCATACGTCTCGTTTTTGTTTTTCTGGCTTCCTCTAAAGGAATGTTTCCTAGCTGTCTTAACTCAGCAATGTCGATCTAAACAAAAATATTAAAAGCTCAAACAAATTTAACAAACAAACGAAACAAAAAAACAGGGCCTACATGATAAAATTTCTCAAGGCGCAGTCGTGTGCCAAACAGGATGGCCCGTGATGCTTACTTACATTTCTGTTCCATCTTCTTGTCATAGCCTAATTTCTTTCAGTTTTTTATTTCGTGCATTATTGAAGAAGCCAAATCTGAGACGTTCTAAACCTCGAAAGTTACATTAATCCGCCAAAAAAAGATTTAGAAATGAAGAAATCTGAGTTCTAGGAACAAGAAATTAAAATTAGCAAATCGGCTACAAATTCTTGCGTGTGCTTAGAATTTTTGACTATTTTTTTGCTTATTTGTACTTGGTATGCTTCATAATGTTATGGTGGTTTTCCGCACTTTTCTTGCTTCGTTCTTACTCTGCCTTGCAGTTTTTTTGGTTGGATAAACCATGCATTCAGCTAAATCAAGAAAAGCCGAAAGAAGCAAGACAGAAATCGAAAGAATAAAGTGAAAATCAAGCAGGAGAAAGCTTTCTCATATTTAGAAGTGACTCGTTTTATTGTTTTTTCGTTTTCGAAATGGAACCACACATTGGTTTGCTTTTTTCTTTTAGTTTCATATTTCACTTTTAGAATAATAAAGCTAAATTCCTTTGTTTTATTTTTAAATCTTTATATTGCACCAAAATGAGATAAACGAATGTAAAAATAGAAATTCCCAATAGTAAACAAGGTAAAGGCCAAATGGCAAGAAATTTCTTTAACCTTGTTAATTTTTTTTTTAATTGTGTAATTATAGTCAAGTTTTGGCTTGAATATTTTCTAACATCTAAATGTTCACCTAAATTTGTAATTAAATTACGCAATTAATGTTTTCCAGATTATCGTAATCAGTTTGATGGTCTTGATTAATCAATAAAAAGTGCTTCATTAAGCCGTTTTTTATAAAACCAATTTTGTAAAAAATGTATTTTAAATTTGTTATTGCCAACACGTGTTTCATTATAAATGCTTTAATTAAAATATTTAAAAAAATTAATTTCTTACTTTATAAAAATGATCTTTGTTTGTGTGTGCGCGCACTTTTAGTTGGATACAATGGATGCGATAAAATGAAATTAGCTAGTGAATTATGTTGGTTAAAACGGTAATTATTATAGCTAACGAGATAACTAAACATCTTGGGGGCTTAATTTAAGTTGTAACAATCTATAACAATGTAATAATGGTAGACCACCAAGAATAACCGTAGATCACGACATGTTAAAACTGAAACTGATAGATGATCTCGTACAAATCGTATTAGCTATATAAGAGTAATATTTAAACAAATAATGTAGAAATGCTAATCATAATCATTAAAAAACATAATAAACGTTGATTTTAATAACAAAGCCAGAAACTGCAGGTAACTCTCTTTTTTGTGTGTACAAGTGCTGTAAAGCTAATTATTCTTATTTAATCCAACAAAGACGAATGTAAAGAACGGTATTTAGTAGATCACAATAACACTTATTATTTGACACAACAGCAGCAATATAAATTACTACAAGAGTAAAGGATGCCGTTTGTAACGCCTTCGGATTTGTATTAGATAAAATAGGCAGCACTACAACAGTAAGTTTAAAAACAATGATGATGATGATGGTGATTAAAAAATCCATCATTTTAGAAACTATCACCTTATCTCCTCACCTGACTCTATAAATCGTTAACGATCATTTAAGCTTTTTTATTTGTTTTGGGTTAACTTATAAAATATTGGCCTTCCAGTCGTAAATAACGAAATTACGAGCGTCAAGACATAAAGTTTGCTACATTTATGAATGGCTTTAGGTAATCTAGCTGTACATACTGGCGCAAAACTGTTAAATGTAAACACAAGGAAGTGGTGTACTGATTTTATGTGCTGTAGGGCGTTTGCCACACCTGTACTAGTGCGTTGCTAAAGCCCGGGGCTCTTAATCTACTAAAGCATCTTTTACTACTATTATTATTATTAGTGATGCGCCAGGCTGTATCCTATCAGATGTAGGTTAGTTTACTCCATAAATTAGTTTCAGCTTTAGAAGAAAGAAAGAAGCAAAGAAAAAAATTTAGTGATATATACACTCTATATTATGAAGAGAGATTAACGATTCGAAAGGCACACACTTGCGTCCATTTTGCGGTTACTTTATAACTTTGTCGGGAATACGGTGACTTTAAAATATATATATACTAAATTTAACCGCGCGATAAATTTGCAACGCTGAAAATGGTGCAAACAGTTTGTTAAAGTTACACCTAGCAAAACTTATGGGGGCTTTCTAATAATTAGAGACCGTTTTTCATGTCATTATGATTTCAAATCTAGATAAAGAATTCTTTCTATTTAAAAAAAAGAAGCAAACGAAAGGCAATTAGTGTCATTCTTTCTAAAAGGCATGATAATTATACAAGAGAAATAAATCAGTTTTAAAAACTAATTATTTTGTTTGTTCAGTAACGTTGGTGAACCGAGAGCTGATCTTGAAATCACGATCTTTTTTCTATTTTTAAGTATTATCGAATATAAATCTTAAACTATTCAGTTCAATCGTCGAAGCTACATTTAATTAAAGCTTCTATAATTTTACCAAATCCATTTACCAGAAATTTAGAAATGTATAAAATAATAAATTTAGTTAGAACTTTAAGATTATTCTAATGTAATTCGCAATTCTCAACTAATAACTTGCTGGTTATTTGGTGCCTACGAGTGTTCAGAGTAGATTTCCAACGTTTTACTCAGAATTTCGAGATATATAGTAACATTATGACAACTAATATCTGCAAGTTTCTAAGTACAATTTCCAACTCTATAATTGTGTGAATTCTAGACGCAGAGCAAGTATATGTGCTGGCCGCGGTGACTGTTTATTCTGTTTATCACATGAAAGCACCTTAAAAAATTCTGCCATAGGCACTAGATACCTTAGCGCCGACCCTGATTGTCGGCCCATTAAATAAGGGTTATGGTTTCATGGAAAGAACCCACTATCATATCTGACACGGTTTTTAGATTGTTAAAGGCTACTTAGGTTAACTAAGTTTTGCGTCTTTTAATTGATCAGGAATTAATTGGTGTTGCTTCTGAAAATCACAACATGCAAAAAGTAAAATTGTGCAGAACCACAAACTAAGACCTTTGGAACAAACTAGTATACTAGAAAAAGATTATGAAGAAACTGTTTAATGACCTTTGCAGCATCGAAACTATATCAAAAAGGTTTCGAAATTCTACAGATAAGAAACTAATCATCTCTGCGTTGTGATTCTGTTTGACTTTTCCAGATCACGATATTATGATTTTATTCATTCTGGCATTAATTCTGCTTTGTATTGTGTAATTGGTTACGAGTCTGTTTCACAAGAAATCTCGGACCTTGTCTGACTGAACATGAAAAATCATTAAAGGTATCAATTGAGGACGTATACTATCGTCAATGAATTCTATACCTTTTGATTCTGAATTGTTATGCAGGTGTACTCTGAAACTACTCGGTATAATTGTATGCTTACTATGTCCCATCATACGTCATTATTGTTTCGCAAAAGCTTTATATACAATGCTGTTTCTTTTATCAAATATGCTAAGTCTTGATTTAAAAAGGTTTAAGCGAACTTTAAGGCGTCACCTGTTAAGTACTCATTAGTATTATTATTATTTCTTTTTGAAAGCCTTGATAGAATTTTTTCATTAAACTGCAATGGAAGACTCAAAGGCGCTCAAAGGCAGCAGCGACTTTGTTCGAGTTTGATTTATAGGTGAAATACAACTAGCAAGAGTAAAAGCTTTCGGTACAGATTAAATCGTGGCTTATTCAACAAGAGTAAGCAAGTTCAGTAATCATAAATTCTACAATCAAGCTATTAGCAAGTCCACCAATAAGCAATTCCTAGTCTAAACGGTTGCGGTGACTTAAAACTAACTTGTTGCAGTCTCTGTATTGATCAGGGACCTACCCCAAGGGTAACGTCCCATTTTTGTTTGGTAATATGGAATGTTCCCTAATGGATGCAATGCAGTACGAGTCTGAACCAAACTAGAGTTTTTCACTCCATCGCCAAATATATCTTAATATGTAGCTTGGTAGACATTTTGAGACTAAACCTTCAAGTTGTCAATGAAATCTCAATGGTGGTTAGCAACAAAGCAAGAAATACACGTTAACTCTACTTTGTTAGGGGTAGTTACCTTAAGAAATTATAAAGAAAAGTTATCTAAAATTAAAAATTTTCAAATAGGAAAACTATAAACCTTTTATATAAAAATAAAAGGTTGTTCTAACTTATAGAGGGGTTTATTGGATCAATAAATAAAGACAAAAATTACTATTACAATAGTCGTGTCATTCGTTCTAATTGTTGTCGTTCCTATTAGATGGCGCCTTAACATTTTCATGCTGCTAATGTTGTAGTTGATTTGTATATAACCAGCATGAAGCGGGTAAGCATTGACTTTTATTATCCTCCATTGATGAGTCCAAAGAAGAACGAAACGATCGTCTGGAGGTGTGATAGTTAATGCTTGCACGAATTCTTGAAACTTTTGTGGGGAGACAATAGTAATTTTTGTCTTTATTTATTGAAAAGTCATCTAGTTCACTTACTTGCTGTTATAGAGGGAATGCTTGAAAGTTAATGCTGCATGATCACATCTCGCACTTATTTTAGTATTGTGCATTTTGCTATTTCTTACTGTATACAGTCATGCTTCAGACTCCCTGTATATCATAAATAAAAGGCTGAGCCACGAGCCTTCTTATGTCGTATGTGTTGGAGGAGGAAGTAAAGGTGATTATTGCTGCGAAACAGCAGAGGACGAAAGTAGGGAAATACGCTAAGGAAACGGTTTCGTAGTCAAGCTAGTTTCCGGTCCCCCAACGATTTGACCACCGCCGCTACAGGTGTAAAGGCAACCAGATAGAGCGCGATTATTTGTGGTACAAGTGCACACTTCACGTTTCCTTCATGTTGTGTGCTGCATACTCTACATTTTCTTTTCTTCATAGTTGGTTACGTTACTTAACACAGTAGATCAAAGCTTTTATTTTCCCATTTTTGTGAATAGATCGCTTTAGGAGCTCCAAGACTTTTCTTCAGCCAAAAATGGAAATTCTAGAAAGTTAAAAGTAATTGATGAAAGAAACAAGAAACCCTGGAAAACCGTTTTCATGAGTATTTTGTTTCATTTTAGCACTTTTTATAAATTTTGGGCATTTTACTTTAGGTCAATAAAGCGACAGGGGTCAAACTTCTGCATCTTTCGCTAGCATTAACAATTCTTTGTAAAAATTGAGTTCAGTTCTGAATTGTCTTTTGTCCTTTTATTGACTGTGTTATCAAGGGGTGTGACTAACTGCTGGCGTCATTATGGCCATGCAAGTTTTATTTTATGTACTAACTCACCCGGTATAGAAACTCGTGCATGTTTCAGTTTTGAGTTCAATGGGCGTCGTAACAACTTTAACTGTATTTGAGATATGAACTAAGATTCTAAGTCTACATTTACTATAGATTTTGGAAGATTAGATTCAACACAATAAATACCTAATTTGACAAGGGCTCCAATAAGTTTTTCTTAAAAGGTAAATTTAGAAACCTGTCGTAGACTTGTTTTCTTTCAATAAAACTTGCAATTAACAAAGGAACAAACTTTATATCTCAATTAAATTGTTACAAATGTAATCTTGGTTAAGTCTGATACTTAATATTAAATAACAAAACGGCGATGTCATCAATAATCTTGAATAGTCGAGTACACAATTTGGTTACCAGCGAGGACTGATTGGCTCAAAATCTCAATAGAAGTGGTTCTGAATTGTGTCTGGAAATTCCAAATTATAGGACGTTTTTAGTTTTGTATTCTATAAATTGAAAAATACACAGCTTTTAGATTTAAAAGGGAAATAGATGCACGTCGAACAAAAATGTTAAAACTGTCTCTCAAGGTTTACATTTCTGTTAAGGCATTCTAAAGAATGCAGTTGTTTAAGCTAACCAATTAATAAAAACTGCAAGAATTACTTTTATTTATCCTGACCATGAGTGTTTGAGGAGGCAAGGCAGGCTCTAGCAGTATTTATACAGTCATGACTCTCTCCGTTTTAAGATCGTCACTCGTGAAATCTAATATGGAATAGTCAGTTTCTCGTGTCTAGAAACCGTAACAAGATTTTTATAAAGGATATCTGAAGTAATCAACGACGTATACTTTGTACAAGAAGTACCTTCTCAAGCTCAATTAATTTCAAATTTCAAGTTGAAACCAATCAATTTCAGATTAAAACTATAATTTGAAATTAATGCCAAGTTGATTAGTCCAGTTTGAAACTGATTAGTTCCAATTTGAGCTTGATATGTATATTGACATGTATATCACCTCTTCAAGCTTAAATTTGAATTAATTGGACTAATCGACTTTAAGTTGAGACCAGTCAACCTCAAATTAAGATCAAGTAATTTCAAATTGAGGTCAATGAACATCAAACCGAGACCAATCAACTTCAAATTGAGACTAATCTGAACTCAACGTCAAGTTGATTCGTTTCAACTCTCTGTTGACTAGTCAATTTAAAATTGAGTACGCCAGTTTCAAATTGATTGTTCTCAAAGTAAAATTGATTGGTCCCAATGTGAGCTCAAAAAGGTATAGAAGACGACTTTGGTTTATCTTGTAGCTTGGATAATCTCGAAAAGATCGTGACATTATGGAAACAAACTTGGATGGGTTTCTATTCAATCATTAACTTCTTGTATCAGGATATTTCCTGAAGCATATTTGACCTGTAGACTGCTTCAGCGACTGAGCCGCGGAAAATACTGTTTTGTCGTTAGCTTTTACCACAATGGAAAACCATGGAAATCATTTTGTCGCCAGGGGAAGAGTGAGTTAAACAACAATCGTGGGTTGAAACTATTCATAGACGGCAAATTTGGCTTCCAAGATATTCTCTAGGTATCTCTGGTCTAGGTTGCCGGCGTTGTCGAAAAAATGACCGTTAATATTCGCGTGGTTTCTTTGATATTCTTCAGGGGACTGGAATTTGAAGTGCTTGTAATATGTGTTCTTTGTTTAGATTTATAGCCCTGGTCACAGAAACTTCAGCTGTGCACCTGCAGGAGGAATCTCTGCCAGATTGTATACTTTCACCGAAGGGTGGTAACGATCCAGGCTGAGTATTCTTCTGTATGTGATCCCAGCTCCAGACAGATATCTACAAGGTTGAATCTCTCTGCTTTGGTTTGGTTGCTATGGCAAGATCGAGTCGAGTCATATGGGGATTTGGTTTGATTCACGTCTAAAGCTAGAAGTTTTCGAAATTTTGAAACTGAGGACGTCGCGTCAGCGTTGTAGTAACAAAGGATAAAGAGGAATTTTTTCTTATTCTGTATAAGAACTTATTTGTATAAGACTGAATACAGCCTTGTCCATTGTTCTTGTGTCTTTGTGTACAGTAATTGATGAAAACTATCGTCTAACTAACACTATTTCGTGTCAAGGATCTTGTTGTCTGCTATTGCTGAACATCAACTAAAGCTGATCATAAATTTTATCCAAGAAATCGTTCACGTTTTTGACAGAAAAATCAGCTCGTGAACCTCCTGTTATTAAACAAGGTAAAACTTTTATCAAGACGAAAGCAATAATAAGATCAAGGGGGGAAAACAGAAAAAAAGCAGCAGAATTATAATAAATTCAAGTTAATTTTTAAAGGACTGATGAAAGTCAAAGAAAGATCAATCAAGGAATTAAGCTGCACGAATATCTCAGCTACTTAATTAACTTTAAAGCCATCTTTTCAAATTATGATAAATAATGGATCTCAGTTGGTGCAGAATTAATTTCAAATATATAATTTTATCAAAAACAAGATATCGCACGTGAAACTTAAGAAGACGTTGATTAAAAAGTAAAAATTAACATCTAAATAACTTGATCGATTGGAAAAAAATCTGCGCAGTAGATTTAGCGAGACGGACTTTATATAACTTAATTTTTTGGTCGAATGTTATTTTTAGATGTTAATTTATATTTTTTATCTGTGCGATAGCGTAATGAAAGCTTAATGATAATGAATCTCGTATGTAAAACAGGTAGCCGAGAAGTTTTCCCAGTTCCCTTACTCATCGCTATTTATGGTTCGTTATTGATTAATAAGCTGCTTCTTTTTTCTTCGGATTTTTGGACAATTTGTTTCTTCCTTTTAGATATAATATGTCACGATCGGATATATTCTTAGAAGTTATGAAGTAATTGATAGCTGATAATGATCAGTATAAAATATTTCAAACGGGTTTTGTGTGTTTATGTTAAATTGGAAATTTCGTGCGGTATGTTTACAAGAATTACAGTATCTACCAAGTGTTTTAAGAGCTTTTTTATTAAAATCTTCACAAAAACTCGCATTAACATCTCGAATCGACTTACACACGTAATAAAGAAGTGGGATCTTCTTGCACGTGCACCTAATGTGCTTTTAATCAACACACACTTCACGAATGTTTCTTGTTTAATTATCTATTAGGGTACTTGCACGTACTCTTACATTACAGTTTTTCTGAATCCATGTTGTTGATGATAATATGATTATGGGTATTCGGTCGTTACGAGAAATATAGCCAGTCTGCAATTTGGTTCTTTTAGGTAGAGCGTTATATTTTATTCCAATTTATTACCTAATTCTCGAGACAATTTTTCGAAGATGTTTACCACATTCGTGGTTTTTTTCGGAATTAATTCTAAATTAATTACCATATACTTAGTGTCGTTCACCGTTAGTTCAATCTTGATTTAATGGCTTAATATGTGTAGAAATGACCATCAGAAGGACTCTCTCACTCTTCGATATTATTACTTTTAACGTGCACTGCCCATGTGGAGCAGTGTCAGGTGTAGGCCACCGTCGAGCTTCGACCTGGTGGACGAGGAGCGGCCTTCCTTTCTTTCACCAGCAGTGAAATGTACAAGTGCAGCACGCATTTCTGTCTTAGAACTCGACGGTATACTAGATATTGATACTGTCCTGATCTCGTTAAAGTTTTTGTGTCAAACGTTACTTTCCTTCAAGTTTGTAAAAATAAATTTAATGCCTCTGCTCGTTATTCTTATACACGGAGGAAAAAGCACACCCAGTTTATTAACTTAATTATGATTTATAAAGTTAAATATTTGTATTTAGAACTTTTTTATTATTGCCGTTGCTGTTTTCAGCTTTATAAGTGTACGAAAGGAAAGTGCCCCACAATTTATCGCTAACTCTATAATAATACCTTTCTGAGTTTAAATTATCCCTTTTGAAGCGATTTAAGTTCAACCAAGGAATTTCATACTGTAGTAGATTCTTTTTGTTAAACTAGAATTAACCCACTTCTTAGCAGACATTGTTTTTATTAATTATCGTATAAATGGAATTTTTTGTTAACCTTTTTTAATGGTCAATAATAAAACTGTAAAAGGACTCTCTTTTATTATGTTGTTATCATCAGGATTCCGGAAACCATACTCATTTCATCACTGAAAAATATGTAAAAAAATGCCTTAAAATTAATCTCAATGTATTAAGAAATATTAAGACAAGTCAGTAAATTATAAATTTAGATGACGTAGTTGGGCCCAACATAATTTTTAATAACAATTGTTTATGATAAATGTATTGCTAGACGACCAATACGTTTTCTTATCTTTCTTAGCGATCGCAGGCCCTAAATACTTACTAACAAGGCAACCTTTATCTGGCGACTTTAACAAGCGATTAAACAGCATACACAAATTTGCAATGCTACTGCCTGGATTAACCGTACAGTAAAACCTCTTCATTCACTTCGATATGTTCACAAGTAAAATAATGTAATGTAAGATATCATATTTATCATAAATAGAGGGAATTTGAAGCCGCTTTATTCGATTTACTTGAGGGTGGTTAAAAATTCCCGTTTGCATTTCTCGTTATACTCAGATAACTCTATCGATTATTAAAGCCAGCTTGGTTACTCTCAACTGGTCCAATGGCTCAAATGGAAGGCGAAGCCCGAACAGCCTCCAAGAACAGTTTGCTAGGCTAAACAAGAAAAAACTATAGGCAGCTTACTACCAGAAGATTAAAAAACGAGAAACAAGGAAGCGACGTGGCGATACAGATGGAAGACGATGATGTAAAGAAACCCTGAAGAGACAAAATATCTTGCGGTGGAAAAAGCAGAGCCCGACTAGTTTCATATTCAGTTATTGTAAAGATTAAAGAAACCGGGTAACAGATAGTAGTCCCTTAAAAAAGAAATTTTTTGTTTGTACTATCTATAAGTTGACCAAGCAAAGATTATTGAAAATAGATAGCAGCAAAGAACGATGCAACGGTGTAACGAAGCCCGACCTGTCTGCGTGCAGTTTTCTTGAAGGTTAAAGAAGTAGATTGGAGACACCGCGGGCGACTCCTCGCAAAATAAAGCTTGTTTCCGGATTTCAGGGTGAAGCCGCGACGCGACGTGATAAAACTTAAGGATGACGGTGTAACGGATCGTTAAATGACAAGGGATATTGTCAAACAGCGAGCTCAGTTTTCTAAAAAGTTAAAGGAGCTGAGTATTAGACAGTTGCCTTTGCAAGCTTGTCCTTGAACTAGAAGGCAGTTTAGGATAACAAGGTTGAAAAACATAAAACGGCAAAGCCGCGATGTGGTGCACCGGGAGGACGGCAGTTTAACGAAATTACAAAGTGATAAATGATCTTGTCGAAACGAGGGGACAGTCTGATTGGTCTCTGTTCAGTTACCTTGAAGATTAAAGAAGTAGAATGGAGAGCCGCCACAGGCTACCTCTTGTAAAACAAAGCTTGTACTCGGACTTGTAATGCATCTAAAGCATTACGGTGTAACAAGAACGTGAAGTTACAAAAGATATTGCCGAACAGAGGACACCGTCTCTCTAAAAGTTAAAGGAGGTGAATGTTAGATAGAAGCCTTCGCAGCGGCTCATTGAAAGATAATGCTTGTTTTCGGACTAAATCTAAAGGATAACAGTGTCACGAGATCGTGACAGTTTTCCTAAAGCTCAGAGAAGCTGAGTATTAGACAGAAGCCTTCTCAGGGTCTCATTGAAAGATAAAGCTTGCCCTCAGACTACTAGGTAGATTAGCATAAGGATGTTAAAAAACAAGGAGCCGCAAAGCATGCTAATGGAGGACGATGGTGTAACAAAGTTGCGAAATGATAAAGGATAAAGGACCGATTTCCGTGCAGTTTCTCTGAAGGTTAAAGAAGCTGGACAACTTTGTTCTCGGCCTACAAGGGCGTTTACGATAAGAAGATTAAAAGATGAGCAGTGGCAAAGCCTGATGGACGAAGATGTAACAAAGTTGTAAAGTGGTAAATGATCCTTCAGAAAAGCCCAATTCGTCTCCGTGCAGATCTTGTGATGCTTAAAGAAGCTAGAGGTCAGTTGAAAGATAAACCTCGTCCTTGAACTACAGGATAGTTTACAAAAAGAAGGTTAAAAAGTAATTAGCAGCAAAGCTGTAATGTATGGTTCATTGTGTAACACAGTCTTGAGGTGACAACTAATTTTCCAAAAAGAGGCCCAAATTAGGCCTACCTACGGCACAGTTTTCGAGAAGCTTGAAAGACTTAGCAGGATAAGAAGGCTAAAGAACAAGAAGTTGCTAAGCACGCGATGGTGTAATGAACTCGCGAAAAACCAAAGGATTTCCTAAAAAGAGGGCGAAACCCGGCCCGTGTATGTGCACAATCGCTGTATAGGTTAAAATAGCTATATGCCAGATAAAAGCCGCGCGCCGTAAGTGATCCGTTGAAAAGCGAAAATTGTCTTTGGGCACAAGGTAGTTCCTGAACAAAAGACGGCAAAGTCACAAGGTAGTGCACTTGAAGTGCTAGAAAAACCATATTAGTTTCCGTACACGGCCTTCCTGAAGGATAAAAAAGCTGAGAGTTGGACAGGAGCCCATTGAAAGACGAAGCATGTTTTTTGTTTTTGATAAGAAGGAGCTCCAAAACCGCGACGTAGTCCAGTTGATGGACGATGGACGAAGCCTGACCCGATTTCGCACACAGTTTCCGTGAAAGCTATAAAGGCTGGGCGTCAGAGAAAACTCTTGTTAAAATAAGAAGCTTTTTCGTGGGTCACACGGTAGCTCCTGAGACGAAGGTTAAAAAAGGAGCAGCAAAGTCCCGACGTGTTGTAGATAAAGGTCGATAGGCAAATCCTGACCCGACTGCGTGCACAGATTCTGCAAAGTTTACAAAAGCTAGACGTCAGAAAAAGTCTTCATTAAATATAAGAAGCTTTTACTTGGGTCACAGGATAGCTGCTGAGCAGAAGGTTAAAAAATACGGTGCCGCAAAGCCGCGACGTGGTATAGGTAAAGGTTGACAGACAAAGCCTGATCCGACTCCGTGCACAGTTTTCGTGAAGGTTAAAATGTCCCCGTTGAAATAAGAAGCTTTTTCGTGGGTCACAGGGTAGATTCTGAGAAGAAGGTTAAAAACAAGGAGTGGCATAGATAAAGGTCAACAGGCAAGCCTGACTCGATTCCGTGCACAGTGTCCGTAAAGGTTACAAAAGCTGGACGTCAGAGAAAGTCCCCGTTAAAACAAGAAGCTTTTCTATGGATCAGAGGGTGGTTTCCGAGAAGAAGGTTAAAAACAAGGAGCGGCAAAGCCGCGAAGTGACGTAGATAAAGGTCGACAGGCAAAGCTTCACCCGATTCCGCGCGCAGTTTTCGTGAGCATTACAAAAGGTGGAAGTAAGGGAAAGGCGACGTAATTGGTCTGTTGGAGTAAGAAGCTTGTCCTTTCTAATAAGAAGGTGAAAAAAACAAGGAACGGCGAAACCCGAACCTGAATTATGACGATGATGTAACGAAGTTGTGACATAACGGCTCTTACTGAGAAAGCAAAGCTGAACCCGTTTTCATGCACACTTTATGTGAAACCATCCGTTGAAAGACAAAGCACCTCCTTGGCTCACAAGGAACGGCAAAGCCCCAACACGAAGAGATAAAGAATCTTGCTGAGAAGACATTTTTATTTTGTTAACTAACGCATATCCTCTTTGAGAAAGTTACTCGAGGATATTCTCGTTAAGAAGAGTGGTGTCCCCGTAAGCAATCTGTTGGGGAACACAAGCTTTTTTCGGACATCAGGTTTACAGTAAGAAGATTAAATAAATTGCCAATAGGGCACTTAATATTACTGAGAAGACATAGTAGGCCTTTTTATTTTTACTAGTAGTCGAATCTTGATTGTTGTAATCTCCTTTTTGCATCGCCTTTAAGAAGTTTAGAAGAGACGGAATAGGCCATAACTCGGATGGTTCGATAGCCTGTTTTTATCTATAGTTTCTTAAAAAAGGGTTTAAAAATGGTTAATCGGATTCCAAGCTTGCTGATCTTTGTGAGAAAATGCATTGCTCCTAAAGGGAGTATCATACGTTTCTGTCAGTAATAGTAGTTGTTCTGTGGCTGAGGATTCTGGTCGCTGTTGTTTTGGATCTAGCGATTTTCAATGTGCAATTTATTGTAGTCATATATATCTGAGAATAGATTTTATTCAGGACCTCCGCCGGGAATCGAAGGAATTAAACCCGCGTTCTTCAGGTTGACAGCAGGATACTTAACTGTAAGAACCAACGAGACTTTTCCAGTAGTTAGTTTTTTTTGCATCATATTCAGCTAATTTAATAATGTTCGAGTGTCTTTAACTACTAATCTTGAGTCTTTATACATAGAAATTCTTTGTAGCTAAAGATTCTGTAAAGTAGTATTACTCCTACACTGCTTTTCTCCGCCTTCTTGATAATTAAAAAATATTACTGCTTTCATTTCATTTGAAGTTTTGGAAGAGAAAGGTCTAAATTACTTATTATTATGTATAACTCCCTAAGTGACACAGGAAATGAAGTAAATATAAAGTTGTGACTACTTGAAATGGAAGTTAAACATAAAATAATTGATAAAGAATAAGAAAGCCTTTATTATTCTCATTATTGATTTTTACTTTCAATTCAACAGCCAACACCTTGAAAAGCTTGCTGTTGATTTGGATTTCTGTATACTTCAGTCTTTGTTATTTGTATCACCATCAGATAAGATATATCATATCTTTGATAACTAAACAATTACGATATGTTATGTAAAGATTTTTAGGTTAGGTTTGGGAAACCTTCTGATCCCAGTTGTCTGGTTCCAGTTTCGACTCAATTTCTTTTATAGATGTAAATTACATACTACAGACGCCCCATACACATTCATAATGACAATATGCGGACCCTCCTTTTTATTAGTATCGGAAATGTAGAACAGGCAGTGAAAAATAATAATTGGCCATTTATAAAAGTAGCTGTAGGACCTAAAATAACAAGAAAATTCTTTTTCGTAACATTGAATCGAATCATAATTTTTCTAATTAGATGTAAAATTTGTGTCTTAGTTCAAGCACGTTGTTGTAGAATTTGTGCTAGTTTACGCCTCGTATTCGCCTTGGGCGGCGGAAAATTGAACTGCACTGACACTGACCAGTCCGTTCTAAACATTTCGCATCAATCCCCGAACACATCTAGAATATTCCGTTCTTGTCTTTCGTAAGCGAATCGACACGGATAGCCAGCACGACGGTATCATTAATGAAGTCTAATTTTCGCCCGGAATATAATGCCTGGAGGCGTCCAGAAGTGTGCGTTTTGTAAAAAGCGATCTCTATATGGTAGGGCAATGCTCTCCGTGCTCCAGATTCCGGGAGCTCAAGATCACGGTTCTGCAGATCAATGCCGCTGCTGGCTGCTCCTGTCGCTCGCTCTGTCCGTCCAGTCTCTCTACGCATCGGCATCTGTGTTTGTGTGTGTGTATGTGTGCGTATTGATTGAATTGCACAAGAAAATTTATAGAATCGATGTTAACAATTTACAAGAAAAAAATGCCACTTTACTGTTTTGGAATGTATATAAAATTCTCTCTATATGGTTTCGCTATGCGGCTTACGCTGAGAAATTTGTCGTAGGATATGTTTAACAAATCAGGGAAACAAGATAAAAATTTTAATTATTCGAAAAATTTCATTTGAAATGTACTGCAAGGCTTTATGTAATTAATTTTTTGGTTTGGATAGAATTACGGGACTGAAAGATTTTTTGCCCTTTTTTCTGGATGATACAATTTCAAACTGTATTTTAATTGAATTACACGCCTATAATAATAACAATTATATTGCCATGCGAATTCAATTATTACAGTCATGAGTGAAGTAGAGCAGATAATTTGGAGCACACGATCTTTCCTTTTTTTAATGACCAAACAGATCTGGAAAAACTAGCTTGTTTTGGTTAAATTTTCAGTTCTAATTACAAAAAAGCAGCAAAGAATATTTGTTGCAAGAGTTATCGGTTCGTAAAAAGAAGAGACAGAAACAGATATGCATCGAAGTGGCTTTTTCACGGGTTAACTTACTAATCGAGCATTGAAATCTTTTTAAAAAGTTATTATTATTATGATGCCGATTAGAAAAATGAGTTCGACTTTTACAATATTCGTTGTGCATAACTCAAAAAAGCAATAAAAGTGCTACCCACATTTTATGTGTAACACAAAAAATTGATCGACTGCCTAATTCTAATAGCGACATAAAGATAGCAATATATTCAGATTTTTGGATGAGAAGGAGTTTAGTTTCCTTTTATGTGGAATAACCTAATTGTCAAAATACATATTTGGGTGCTCCAAATAAAAACAACTGATTTGTAAAAATAAAAACAAAAACATTTGCTGGCGATGTTTACTGACGGAACGTAAATCAAAAAATTAGGATTACTGAGAACGATTTAAACTCCTACAACTGCTAATCTTGAATTTGTATTTATTGCGTGTAAATTGTTTTCGCCCACATTTTAAATAATCTAAATCCCATTTTTCATAAGAATAGTTCAGCTTGAATATTGATTTATTTATTTCGATTGTTAATGTAACCTTTACTCTGGTTTCGAACTTTCTATTATTCTCTGAAACATAGATAAATAGAAATAAAGCAACGTCTCAGACTTGAGTGTAGAGATTCTCTTACTGTTTATTTTATTCTTGAAAAGGGCAAAATATTGGTTTCTGATTTGGTGATTTGGGAATAATTCCCATTTACTGAATGTTAATAACCTAGCATAGATAAAATAAGAATCTCATTTCTCTTGATCAACTAGGAAATTTTGTTAAACTGTAGCAAGTGGTCTCTTTTAAGAGAAGTATCACATGGATGACCATATTCTTATCAACGAATGCTCAGTTCAAGTTCATTTTTGATATAGTGACTTGGCAGCAGAATAAAACGCTTAGCACTTTATATTTAGTAGGCGCAATATACCAAAAAAATCTAGTCGTGCGTTGTTAAGGCCAGAAGCAGAAAAATGGATAAGAATTTTAAGTTTCACCTTCGTTTGAGGTAGGATTCTACTAATTCAACTGGCAGAGCAACGCAATAAAACATTAAAAATCAATTTACTGAAGTATATGATTTGATTTGATTTATACGAACGATTATCATTTTCGTGCGCTGCATCTATTGATGTTGACTTCATAGAATATTTAAAACGCGCTTGGATCTGTTAGAAGATTCTCCACCAAGAATAGGGCCTATTCCGTCTTCCCCAAGACACCCTGTATATTGATTGATAACGCAATCTGTTTGAAGCTTCACTTCATAAACCAAACCAGAATATTTTGAAATTCTTACTCTCCTCATAATTAGATAATTGAAAGTCAGATTTACGGGTAGTCACATCTCTTTGAAAGAATGATTCTACTACTTTTTCTTTTTTCCCGACTTATCTTCGTCAGCTGTTCGTAATAAATAAGCAAGTGAGTAATAATAAATCAAGGTGGTGATAAACTTTCAATCAATCTAAAGAGTAGTTAAGAAGATCAGAAAATTGGGATTCATTTACTTGTTCAAGCTGTTCAGGGTAGCCACATGTAGATGTACAGATTGTTCGTCGCACAAGGTGGATAAGGGGCGATATTTTGATGAGTCTTCCAAATTTGTTTTCGATGTGGACGATCTTCCGTTGAGCGCATGAAATGGAACGCCCACGGCTCATAATAAATAAACAAGTTTTGACTGACTTAACCCCTCATTCAACAAACCACCCAAATGAGGAATACAAGGTGGCGAGAAAGATTCAATCAATCTAATGAGTAGATAGAAAAATCAGAAAATTTAGATTAATGTACTCAAGCTGTTCATGATGTCGGTGCTTAGGTGTGCACTGTGCAGGTTGTTTGCCACACACGAACAACGAATCAAAAGGGTAGCATTCTGATGAGTTCAAAGGAGATCTCGTCATGTTTGTTTTTGTAGTGGACGACTTTCCCTTTCCCTATAGTTTACGACAAAAGCGTTTCAAGTATACGCCGCGGCCCTAAAGCTGTTCATAACAAATAAGCAAGTTTTGTCTGACTTAACCCCTGATTCAACAAACCACTCAAATGAGCAATATAAGGTGGCAATAAAGATTCAATGAATCTAATGAGTAGTTAGAGAAATAAAGAAATCTAAATTTATCTAGTCAAGCTGTTCAGGGTGTAGGTGTATAAGTAGTTCACCGCATAATAACGGTTAATCAAAAGGTCGGAATCTTGATGAGGTCGAGGGTAATTCGTCTCCATGTTTGTTTTTGTAGTAGATGACTCCTTTCTCGGAGCTCTTTTTTTCTCTAAAGGTAGCTAATACACTTGGAGCCTTGAAGCTCGTAATAAATAAACAAGTTTTGACTGACTTAACCCTTGATTCAACAAACCACCTAAACGAGGAATATAAGCTAGCGACAAAGATTCAATCAATCTAATGAATAGTTAGGGAAATTAAAAAAATTAGATCAATTTACCCAAGCTGTTTAGAATTGCCGCATGTAGGTATGCTGGATATTCACAACGCAGGAACAGTTAATCAAAGGGACGGCATTTTGATGAGATTGAAGGCGATCCCATTCTATGTTTGTTTTTAGAGTGGACAATTCTTTCCTGAGCACAGAAAGTTTTAATGATTGATTGGAATTTAAAATTGATGTAATTTATGGGAAAAACTGCCTTGATAACCTGACACTTTTGAATACAGCTTGGTGTAGCCTGAATGTCCAAGATGGTCGCCAGTAGACTTTCAAGCCTAATCAAATGTTTAATGAAATACGTCAGAAAAGTTCAAAATCAAAAAGAAATTCTAAAGTGACTTAGAAAAATCTACAAATCACAAAAAAAGATTTGAAAAGGCCCAATCTTTAATTTACATCGTAACTGATGACTTACTGTATAAAAAATGTTAGAGAATCTTGCCAACCTGTTGCTTGTTACCTGGTTGGGTGTGGAGGTTGGTTGTCGCCACTCTGCGTTTTTTTGGTCACCATTTTCTCGTACTCTCGTCGGTCTGTCATTCTGGCCAAATAATAGAATTGTACGGTCTACAGGTCACTCTATTCGAGTTCCAGGCGGCCTACCTGATTGATAGAATCAGGCGCGGCTTGAGAAACCTTATTGTAGAGACAGTACAACAAGTAAGGGCAACCAATACGAATCGCCCAGGCGTCATCATTCTTATAACTACTTTAGGCGACATCACAACGCCACCTTCCAGCAACGAATTCAACAATTCATCCAACTATACCTTGACCGTTATCTAGTCATTGTCACTATTTTATCTACCATCAAGTACCAATCATCAATGTTTAGTATCTTGTTTGAAATCTGATTAGATTTGAGATTAGAATTGTTATGGTTAATATAACCAGTTTTTATGTTACTAACTGATATTGTTTTAGTTTCCAATTTTCTATAAGAAATAACACTAAGTAGTTTTGTGTATAGCTGTCTTCTGATGGTTAAAGAAGGCAGAGTAGAAGACGTAGCCCAATCCGTCTCTGCGCACACTTTTCGTGAAGGTCAAATAAGTAGGATGGCGGCCTATTGGGGAGTAAATTTGTCCTCAAACCACGGTAAAAAAAAAACAAGGCGAGCGGAGAAATCGCAACGTGGCGTACTTGAAGGATGACCGACGATGTAATGATGTTATGTAGCGCGATGGAAAAAAGATCTAGCTAAGAATTAGGAACAAACATGCGTTAATCATTGCATAGGTGACCGCGCTAGATTCTTTTTGATATTGCTGCATAATGATACAGGGTCTTACTGAGAAGAGGGCAAAGCCCCATCTGTCTTTGTGCACAGTTCTCGTGAAGGATAAAGAAAATAGATGTCACACAGGAGACGCACATGAAAAAACTTAGCTTGTCTTTGGACCGCAGGATAGCTCACGGTAAGAAGGTTAAGCACAAGTAGTAGCTTAACCGCGACATGGTATACATAAAGGTCGACAGGCAAAGCCTGAGCCGATTTTGTGCACAGTTTCCGTAAAGGTTACAAACGCTGAACGTCAGAGAAAGTTCCTGTTGAAGTAAGAAGCTTTTCCTTGGGTCACGGGGTAGCTTCTGAGAAGAAGGTTAAAAAACGGCAAATGTGCGATGTGATAAGATAAAATCCTGACCCGACTCCACGCACAGTTTCCGTGAAGGATAAAGAAAATAGGTGTCAGACAGGAGCTGCCCATGGAAAGACTTAGCTTGTCTTTGGACCACGGGATAGCTCACGGTAGGAAGGTTTAAACACTAGCAGCAGCTTAGCTGCGACATGGTGTACCTGGAAAGGACGACGTCTTCCTACATACTTTTCATGAAGGTTAAAGGAGCCAAAGGCCACCACAGACTTATCATTTCTCGACGGTCATCCTACTGGTGCCGCCACAACACCCTCGACATCAACCACATAGTACCTTTGGTACGACGCGACGCCTCTGACCTTATCAATTGCTACAGTCTTCGTCATCTAACACCAAGCAGAATTTTGTAGGAACTGCCTAGAAGGAATCAACTTTGACCTACTTTGCTAAACAAGTTTTGTTTGTTTTTGTGAAAAGAACAAACGATATTGCTTAGTAAGTTTTGGGGTGTTTTCTAGATACCTCTTGAGAAATAATCTCACAATGAGTGAATACAAATAGCATTTTAACTTGTACTCTGTTCACAAACTTTGTAGAATTTTCCATTGGCTCGAATAAGAACAGACAGAATTTTCTTACTTATTTATTATTTTCTAAACTACTTGGAAGAAACTAACCTGGTTGCAGAGTCAGATTCTTTCTCATCTGGCCACCGCAGGTGGCTTCGAATAGAAGATTTTGTTTCACAACGGAAAACTATTGGGCGTTTTTTAAAATCTTTCAGTCTCTTATGGATTTAAAGCAAGTGGTTGAAAGGATAGTGATTTGTACTTCCATTTTTAAAAACTAGGCGCCATTAGCTATCAGATTTCAGAACAGTCATGATTTGTAAATTTTTAAATTAACTTTTGAAATTCTAATTATGTGCAAAAAACGTATCCTTAAGATAAATACAATCAAAACTCCATCAAGATGTCTACTCTTTACTTTCAGAATCATGTTTATTCGGGGCCATAGCAAATGGGGGTTCGGTTTGTACCCAAGCTAGTTGATAGTGGAAAGAAGCAACGAATGCAAAAATTAGAATAAAATGCGATGTGCATCCTTTTCCCCTAGCCTTCCTGGTTGCGAAATAGTCTTTATTCTTATAAGGCTATTTGCGGTGGTTCGCAATTAAAGTACTATGTTAAGATTTTGAGACGGGTAGTGTATCTGTAATTAGTAGGAGAAATATTTTTCTTTGAACTTTCTTAGAGGAAGCTAATGGCTGCAGAGTTGTGTTTTCTCACATCAGACTACTGCAGGTGGCCTCGAATAGAGATACTTAAAATGTCTAAAGAGTCTAGATTTATTTCGCGATGGAAAACTACTGGGGCGTTTCCTAAGGTTTTCATTCCGATAATGAATTTTCTCCGTCGAATTTAAATTTAACTATTACAATTTAAGTTTTTATGAAGCTAGAAGTGATCCATGAGTCTTCAGTGTATAATCTTTTGTTTTTCTTTGTAGATTTTTCCTGCGATGCAGTGATCTCATTGCTTTCTTAACTTACGTTGAACATAAATTTGAGATTTAGAACAGGTTCTTTAATGTCAATACTAAATAATAGATGTTCTCATCCTAGAAATTCGCCCCAAGGCAGATTTCATTTGTTGACATAAAATCTATTGGGCAATTGTGTTTATTACATCATTGAAGTTTTTTTTTGCTAAAATACCGTTTATCTAAACTGCTATTTTAAAACATTTTAGAAGAATTGATTAGAATACGGATGCAAGCTTGTGCCGATTTCCAATATAGACCTTTTGTTATTAGCTCAATCAATCAATCTGAAGACGTTTTAATTTTTCTATTAAGTATTAGATATCTTTCCTTTAGACACACTTTAAAAAGCAGGAATTTAAATATTATTATTTTAATTATTTCTACCCAAATACACTTCTGTTTTATTTAGTACAGACAGATTTATCATTCAGTTTAGTACATCATTTTAATGACTTTCTTTTATGAAGATAAATATTAATCGCGTGAATATTAACCTACTGTAGAAGTTCTGTAATAATATATAACGCTGCAGTTTCTGATGGTTTTAACTATGCACGAAATGATTGATGGGCTCCGATAAAATAATACTAACGCGATTTCTAGGCCGCCTCCGCTTAATGTTTATAGTCGTGTTTTTGTTTAAGAGTGTGTGTTGCAGTTGACCGCCTCTAATAACTGTTCGATCAGTTGCGTAGGTTTTACTCTGATAGATACAGATTTCAGATAGCGCTACTATTACGTAGAAAAAAGTATGTTAATGATGATAAAAATTAAATTTGGCCCTTTTATATCACATAAAAGTTTTGTTTGCCGACGAGAACGAGGAAGTGATACTCTATTTTGTGATTTCAACAACTCTTCAGGTTAATGCGGCAGTTTCGGAGATAGAACTTTTCATGAGTAGTTTTTCATGTTAATTTGATATGTAGGCGAATGTGGAACCTGAAATAATCAGGAATTTAAAGTTTATTTTTAAATAAAAACTGTGGTAACACAAACACAAGCAGTAGCTTAATAATCTGTATTTATCAAATGGAAGAGGTTGTTAATTTTGATTTTTTTCGTGACGAAATATAACGTACACTGATAAAACCTGCTACCAAAATCAATTATTATAATTTTATGGGACCTCCTTAATTACACTCATCTATTTTTGGGAATGACAACTAATTAAGCTTATTTAAACTGGTTCTGGTAACATCTACAGGAAATGTTTGAATGTTTTTAGGTACTGTGAAATATTGGCCACTCATTTTAGCCGTCTCAGTACCGTTTTAAATAAATTAAAAGCCACAACGGTATTTAGATAAAAATAAAAATTTTACCCTTCACCAAAAGTTTAATCTTCTTCTGCGCGCCGTTTTTTTTTGAGAGTGAAAATTAAAAAATTCTTGGAAATTATTGCGATTTTTTAAAGAATTTCTCTTTCGTTCCTTTCTGCAGTAGTGCACCAGATCATTAAATACAGTTTATCTCACTTTCATTCTTTTTATATTTTAAACGAGTTTTAGGTATTTATATCCATTTATGTACACTGAAGAGACCTCTTAATTGGCAGATTAAATCTATACCATTTTTAATTTTTAAGCTATGCTCACTTTAACAGTCGAATTAAAAAAATAAAACAATTATACAGGGTGTCCTTTGGGTGATTTAAAAGTTATCTGATAATTAAGGCTCACTTTTAGATGCAAATTAGTTCAAGATTTGCTCTTTGTTTGTTGATTTAATTTTTGCACAAATTATCTAGGAGTAATTAAATATAATTCAGTTAAATTAAATTTTGCATTACTCAGCAAACGTGACAAGCACACGCTAATAATATTTGTGTTTACACAAGCGATTTAGTCAAAGGTGGAGTAATAAAAAAGTTTTCAAACTAGCAGTAGAGAAATTTTTTTAAGAAAATCTCTTAGGACAAACTCAACCGTTTACGTATTTTACATTTTAGTTGAACTTGCAACCTCCAATCAAATACAAGTGGTCGTTAGTCAAAGGCGTGGTTAGACTTTAAAATCTGCTCACTGGATATACTACAAAACACATACTTATTTATGAAATCGGCTTGGGCTCGATGGAAATTTTAGAAAGGCTAAGCTAAGGCTTTTCGTTGGTCATCTTTCTGTTAGCAATTTTATGAATACAACCCAGTTTCAATTTGCACAAGACTATGTGGCACTGACAGCGATACTGACACTTATGATAATAACAAACGCGTATTTATTTCTCTCTAGAAGATAGATCGGTATTACGAAACGATGGTATGACTAAAAATTCCATGGAGAATCAAAATATTCAATAATATCGATGGTATCATATTACGATAGAAATCTGGAATTGTGTCACACATCTATGCAACACACTGTATAAAAGAAAATGAAATTGGTCGATAGAACACTTAAGTTCAGTTTTCATTTTAGTTTTATAATTTAACGGAGTTATAAAAACAGTTTGGTTCTGCTGGGACACCCAGCCAAGTTTGCACTTTTTAAGTGAGGTGAGGGGTGAGGTGTAAACACGCTTTCTCCCATTGGCTAAACCGTAATTCGCGACGATTTAGTGCGTAGACGTCGAAAACAAACTTAGCTGGCGCGTCTAACATAGTTTAGTAATTTTAGTAGAGCAACATAGCCACGGTTAGTTTTCCAACTAGATAATCTACAAACTTGCTACATGTTTAGATAAAATTATTGAACATGGCCACAACAAATTTTTTAGTATTCGATAAATGTCTTGATTCTTGTTTAAAGGCAGCTCATAAACAAGTTAAGTCACTAAAATCACAACCAGAGAAGACTATTTCAAGTCATACTTTCTATTTATCAGAATATACAGTCTTTGTATACAAGGAGCATTTATCATCTTTTCTTATTGAGATGTTAAGCTGATTATTAGTTTCTTGCACGAGATTAAAATAGTTCCTATTTTAGGAAACTTCTTTCTGCCGTTTTGAACTTTCCACCTAATAGCATTTCAAAACTGTTGCTTTAATTGCATTTAAACGTGCCAATCTAATGATTCACGTTGATTAGTAAAGCCTGATAATGTTTAATGTAGTCAAATCCAGAGAACAGTCGTAATTTACTACATATTTAGGACACTGTCGGTAGAATTACTTTATACCTTAATGAAAGGGGCGCTTTCACGAATTTGGCTGCCAAATCTTAAAAATGATTAAAGAAAATCTAGTGGAATTTTTCAAAAGGATTCTTTCAACTTCTTGAACTTTTTACTATCAGTTCTACAGCAGACTATGGGGAGGGTAGTGAAAGTCAGAACCACATAACAATATGGTACAAATATTGTAAGGAATCTTCAAAAAAGAATCTAGAATTTTAGAAAATTCTATTTATTAACTAACCTCCTTAAATGAGTATGATCTGTTCTAAATTAGTCTTATGTTGACTGGGCATGATATTCCTTTTTATGTTATCTATAAATCACACCTATAAATTAGCGTCATTTTTGTTTGGATCAAAATTAAACAATCTCAGTAAAACATACTTAAATCGTGAAGTGGAATGAGACACGTTAAATGGCTGCCAAACTAAACAGAGAATCAGTTACTACCTGAACAATAAAAAACCCTTGCGCAATTTGAACTTCGAATCAAATTATTTAGGAAGCTGTAAATGCCAAAGCAAATACATTGTACAATACGAGGCTTACCATACCCTTTCAAAGTCAAAATGAGATCAATCAAATTCAAACTGGACTAATCAACTTCAAATTGAGATTAATTGCAAGTTGATTAGTCTAATTTGAAATTGACTATTCCATTTTGAGATTGTTTGTTCCCAATACGATGTTGAAAATGTATCGTGCTAGAAACAGACAGCAAGAACGGTTTATGAGTACCCACCACCTTCAAAAGCAAAAACAGGCTCGCACAAAAAGTGGACTGTAACTGTAAGGGGACAGAGATTATCTTGTTGTAGTAATCGAGAAATTCCACAATGTAACAACAATTAGCAAGTCAGCATGAAGGAGACGCTGTAATAATTTGTAGTCGTCATGCACACAAATCATCTACAGCTAAAAGTTACTGATGAAAAAGGCCTTACTAAGGAAATAAGGATGGTTTGGACCTTAGGTCTATAGAAAGAAATTCCTGGGTTTCTACTTAATTTTTTTTTAAATTTATTTAAAGTAAATACAAAGGTGGATCCAAACGTGTTTTCATCTCATGAACTGAAATTCAGGAAGAACATTCCAGATACGTTAAAGCCCTGGGCGAGGGGAGGTAAAGGAAGAAATAGCAAATGTCCAAGCTGATTCCGAAGCAATGGATACTATCGAGCTGTCTTTTCTATTGATTTGTAAAAACTGACGAAATTCAACAAGTTGCACACCTGGCGTCTTTTACTTTGAAAGTATATACAGGGTGATGCATCAGATTCCGCACCATAGGGACATAGTATGTGTTTTTGAATTTATTGAGATTTCTGCTTTCCATAATGTTTTCAAGGGAGATTTTATTAATGTGTCGGTTGGGTAAATAATAAACTTTCATTAGCAAATCATGCAAGCAAATAATAACTCACGTTCAAGTTTACGTCATCGTCAGAAAGGCACGACGTGTAATTTTAACAAGTCTATCGTGTTAAGAATTTTAAAGAAACGCCATTTTAAGTCGTACAAGATTTCGAATCATCAAGAACTAAGAGTTACTGATTCAGAACTTCAGAGTGACTTTTCCAGTACTATAATGAAAATGGAAAATAATGACAGATATTTCATCAGAAATATCTGTTTTACCGATGAATCAATCTTCACCTTACATCAAGAGCCCAATCATCAAAATTCTAGAATGTGGTCCACAAATCATTCTCATATAAGCAGGAATATTCCCGGAAAGTCAACGTGTTTTGTGGGATATGTAGGGACACAATTGTCGACCCTTTCTTTATTGATGACAATTTAACCGGCAAAAGATTTTTGCAATTATTGCCCAATAATGTTGTCCTAGTGTTCAATGCAATCAATCACCGTGATGACATTTGTTTCCAAATGGATGCTTGCCCTGCAAGCACATAACTACCGGCCTGTTCAGGAATATCTTAATGCAATCTTCTCTGGGAAATAATTAGTGGCGGAACTAAAAGCGTCATTCATTGGCCAGCTTGTTCGCCCGATATTGTCCCAAGAGATTTCTTTCTTTGGGGCTACTTAAAATATAAAGTTTATTCTGACGGACAAATAGAAAATTTGATTCAATTGCAAAATCAGGTAACGGAATAGTGTATTGCTGCAACACCCAGAGTATTGGCCAAAACGAGAAGAGAATTTTATGATCGCTTGGGTTATTTCGCAGCAATCAGTGACGAATTGTTTGAATATCTTTTTTCGTTAAAACGAAAGTTTATTACCTACCTAACCGACATATTAACAAAATTCTCCTTGAAGATATTGAGAAAAGCAGGAATTTTAATAAACTCAAAAACGCATACTTTATTCCTATGGTTCGAAATCAAATGTACCACCCTGTACCAGTGCCTAAGTATTTTTGGTCAGAGCGGGCCCTAGGCCCTTACACAAGCATTTATCTACTTTTCTTTTTCAAATTTATTTTAAGTATAGAGATTACCTTTTAAGAAGATTTTAAATAAACCATAAAACATAAATTTTCCGATAGTATAAAGATGGGAGAACATAAAACAACAAGCTTGTAGAAAACTGTCATAAACTAAAATATAATACACTAATCTTTGGCTATTGATTAACAACTGAATGGGTATAAATTCTACTTGTGCTTAAAACTGCTAGTAAGTAAATAGTAGAAGTTTAAAACAAATTTCGATTATCTCGACCCGTGGCTCAATTTTAAATTTATCATTTGCACCAGACGTCTCAACGTCTCACAGTAGTTTTATTGACTCCCTATTTTTCCTAAGCCGTGTAGTGTATTGGCCTTCTCACATGCCTTCAAGCTTGAATCTCTCTTCAGGACAAAATCTAAGTTGTTTTGGGTCATTGATTGAGTCGTTTCGCTGCTGTAGTGAATTGAAGCCAAATACGGCCCTCGCTTTCAGAAACTGTCTAATTCTTATTCTTAGACACTTTGTAAATATGCTGACTGATAGTGCTTTTCATGATAACTCAAAGAATCAGTTTTACGGTCACATATACTGTGGTTCTTCCCATACAAGGCAGATTTGATGACTTTTTGCTCTTCTGCATCGGAATCACCGTAAAATTTTTTGAGGTGAGAAATTCTACGAAAAGTAAGGAAGAAAGCAAATAGGTTTGAAATTCCGATTGTTTCTTAAGCTTCCGGACCAGTGAATGGTAACAATTTAGCTTTTTGACCATCTCGAACGGAGATGTCCATGTTTATGGTAAATTGTGCTTTGATCTTTCCAGTTTTTGAATAAGTCAGTTTACAGTTCCGTTGCTGTTCGAAACTTTCAAATAGCGTAAGTCAAAATGGCGCTATTTTGCATTTTTTTTATGTTGTGCAGAATTTTGTTACGACAAAACAGTTCGGTCATGATTTGGTTCACCTCTTCTATTGTTTTGGAAACATTTATTTTGACAAGTGTTATAGATTGTTTAGTGTTCTGCGGGTACGCATATTGGAACTGTAAGCAATTTTGAGTGCACAAATTCTTTTGTGTACCCTACTTATTATCGGGCCCTATCGGGTCTTTTGGGGAAAAAAGGCTTTGATATAATATAAGGTTTCAATTTAGTCGATTTTGTTGCTTCCACCCCTCTTTTTACAATCCAACGTGGCGTCGAGTACAATGAATAAGAAATTAATCAATATTCGATTCTTATGAGTTTATGAATGTTACAGACTTTAAAAACTACTATTGAACGATAGATTCAAATTCTGTTGCGACTTATTGCTCCTTGTTTGATAAAACGTCTATATAATGACTCTGGTTTGATTACTACTTGCAACTCAAATCTTGTTTATTGATTTATGGGAATTATAATTGAGTGCTAGAAGCACATTTGAAATTTTTTTTTTCTGATCTGTCTATTTGAAGTACAAGTTCCTAAGGACTGGAATATTATTATATAAACTGCTCAATTACTGAAGTTTAGGGTAAAAATGTGCCTGAAGAGGGAAAATGGGATAGATAGGGTTCAGGAAATTTTAAAAAGGCTGTAAAAGAATGTTCTAGAGTAGATGCACCAAATGAAAGCTTTTCCAACTTCATATGCTCATTATTTATAGCTCTAAACAGCACTCTTTGTCTGTTACGAGCCCAAATGTTCGTCTATCTATGCACAGCTGTAAAACGGGTTTCAGAGGAAGCAAGTATCTGTGAACCTGCCAATTCGTCCAGTACATTCCGTCTGCTGTTGCTCAAAAAATGCAAAGCTGAATTCGAGAGCTGTTCAGAATTGTTTGAAAAGCATACGCGCAATCAGAGCATCAGCGTCGTCAATTGGCAAAACGCCAAAGTCAGATCGTCTTAACCTCGGCCGAATCCTGACAGGGGGAAAAAGTTAATGGATCGATTTCTTGAAATTGATCTGTCATAGTGGATTATTGAATAAACGTAAAGAAAAACAGTCAAAGCTACAAACTGGTGGATTTGACTATTTCTTTTTACATTGATGTATCAATCAATATTTTTAACACCACAAATCCAATTTATGTTGAAAGATGCTATTGAGTCGCCACGAGACGATTGGGTGCTACGCAAACTTGCGATTGTTTAAGGATCATGCCTATTCATCAGATAGAACCAACTGATGATGACTGATCTGATTATCTCATGGATCGCAACCAAGACCGGGATCAAGATAAGTCAAACACGTTCGAATTATTCCACCACCCAATGAAGATGAGAACTGGTATAGAAGACGTGCCATACTGATTTTGAAATTACTTATCCTTTCTCCTTTTCTATAGATGGTTTTTTGGGTAGTGATATAACACTGATCCGGTATATCATCACTTCCATCACCTGTCCTGTAAACACGTATTGGTCAGGTCATTTTAAATCGAAAATGTTTTACGCACATATGAAGACACAGTTCCTTATTCATTGCAATCAGCTGATGTTAGCCTCCTTGACTACTATTTCTGAGGACACATTGAAGAGTCACGTAATAAGGATACACTTGTTGTAAGAATTATGAATGCCGCTGCAGCCATTCGTGTCGACTGTTGTAGCCTTCGAAGAGTTACTTCCATCATTAAACGAAGAGTTAATGTTGTATATTGATGTTCTTCTTTTCAAATTAGAAATCTAATAATAATTTAAAATGGCGGTAACTTCGTAACGATTGATTTTGATTTTGATATTAAACATTTTTGACTTAAAATAGCCAGACCAACACTCATTTAAGCTATGGCCATTTGGTCACGGGACACTCATGTAGAACCACTTTCTGACGGACAAGATCTGTGTAGGTAACACGAGAATGGACGGCATCCAGTTATAGATGTGCTACCTTTCGTCAAAATGATCTATAACTAATGTTTATCTTCCCCCATTTGGCCGTCTGCAATGACTTGTAAGTCTATCCTGCTAGTATGGCATTCCTGAAAATTGTTCAATGTTTTAATATTCTTAAATCATAAGCCACAATACTGGTCCCAGAGACGAAACATGTGGACACCTAGTTGTTTCCCACTTATTTTGTTTGTGAATATGAAGATTTTAGTTTGTTGGATGTAGGACAAGGAGATTAGACAGATGCCATCAAGATTATTGCAAGAGAGTGTTTGTGATTTAAGATTTGGTGGCAACAACACAATGAGTATTTGAAAAAAACACGTGACGTTGGACGTAACGTTATTTTTCACGTTCTAGGAAGTTTATTCGTTATGGTAATTTAGTAACTCAGTAACAATAGATTCTTTGCGATCTTCATTATGTTCTTTTTATAAGAAGTTATCCACTCTTACAACGTTTTTGCACAAAAAAGAACGTCACGTCCCACGTCATAATATGAGTTTATAAATACTTTACTATTAAGTGGGACACAATTTTGGCTTTTCCAGGATCTTTCAACATTTAAAGTATAAATTGTAGCCTTCCACATTTTTGTCAATTGTTGCTTAACCTTTAGTAGGTACAGATTTTCAATCGAACAACTTGTAATCTGTGAACGCTTGAAAGTCTACGCTATTTGCTAAATTGCAGCAATAACTCTTTATACCAAGCGGTATTAGAAGCGTTCTTGATGTCTAAATCAATAACAAATGTGTGGATAGCATTTAATGCAGTGCCGATGTTGTGTAGTTTTTAAATTGGAAGTTCGAAACTAGGTGGATACCCAGTATAATTAATTTATTATCATTTTAACCTCAAAAATTGCAGAAGAAAATCAAGGCTTTCTAGTTTTTGTTCCTTAGGCGCTTGGATGTAAACTGAAAGGCTACATTATTATAAAGCAAGGTGAAGAAAGAAAGAAGATTAATTTTACAATTCAATAATATTATACATGGTACGGCATTTATCTTTTTCACTTAGATTATATACCTTTTATAAGTCTTTTATCATCTTAATTACAGTGTTAATAAAGCAACAAAAGAAAGTCCACCAACCAACTAACGTGTGCAATGTGATAGTAACGAATTCCTTATGATCCTTACACGGATTTTATATGAAAGGTTACACGTTTACTGTTACGTTCCTATGTATTAATTGCTGTACACGATGTACTTTACGGTTAACTAAAAAGCACCCATATCAAAATTACCGGTGCATGAGTTGTTGGAATTCGGTTGTTTGATGTTTCAAAAGCCCGACCACTCATTGCCGAAGGTGATTTCTTATAATCCTTAATATATAATTTTAATATAATCCCAAATTTAAAGTATCAATTAACAGTTTCGTTAATGTCATCTAATAACTAATACACCTGTAGCCTATATTAATGGCATTTCTTGATCATTTTATTTATTTATTTTTTTCTTCTTTTTAATAATTTCACTCGCAGGTGTAAATGATTTTCGATGATAGAATTCTCTATGGCTATCGCTTTGCTCTACTTAAGTTCAGTATATATTGTTTTTTGTTTTTTCTCTCTTTTCTGAAACTGATGGACATTCTATTAGAATGCCGATGATGTATACCATGTTTGTGTGCGTGTTTTAATAAAAAGCAGATCCAGTTGTTGAGGTGCGACGTGTTGTTCATTCTCCACAGAGAAACTCTACTTTCTTACAAACCGGAGCAAAAACTAGTGCATTTTCCGTTCGCTTATGATCTCTCGGTAACGGCATCACTTTCATATCAAATGTCGCTTGGAAGTTCGAATTTTACCATAGATGACCATTACACACACATACACACACATAAACTGTTCCCTAACGAAACCATCACTTTCCCTTATTAGTGCAATTGATATTTTCCTTTTATGCCTTGCACTAGTTGGTTTCTTTTTCTAATGGAATTTGATCTTTAATTAAAAGAGGAAATGACTTGAAAGAGAATTATTTAAATAATGCAAGTGTTTCCGTGATCGTTCCAAAATTTACATTAAAATGTTGACTTATAATTCGATATTTCCATTGTTTCTGGTTGGGTTTTATATTATTTGAAAAACATCGAATTCTGGTAGTTTATTATGTTGGAGTTTATTTGAGAAAAAAATGATTTTATTGTTTAAGTTACTATCCTGATATACGCTTTTTGCGTAAAGTTTTTTCTTTCTCAGTTTGGAAAACTTTGTGGTTTTGCCGCACAATCACTAATCTAATAGTCTATGTCTCACTTTCATCTTTTTTCAGTTCGATGCAATAAACTAATATGAAACAAAAATCGTTTTTGTGCTCTCTGAAACGGACCAACAATCAATTCTACAATGTTTAATAAAACAGTTAGCTCGACAGTTTGATCTTGATGCTTCATTGCATACATTTTATTAAAATGCACTCCTGAAGGAAGTTCCAGCAATCGTCCTTACTACTTGCTTAGCTTGAGGAGAGTCTTGGTAACTTATAATCGTGTGTCGTAACGAAAACTTTACCCAACGAATTCGCACAAGTCTGAACATGCCGACGCGTTTAATATCAGCAAGGATGCTTAACAATATTCACAAACATTAATAATCTTTCTAAGCCAAAAAATAATTTTTTGAACATTTAAATCTCACAAAAACTCTATCTTGCAATAGTAAACTATGTGAAGCTACAGCCAGCTGTCAAACTCTTTATTAACTTTCTTGTAATAAATCAGCCTAAAACAAAGGATCACGCTTTGTAAACCAGCCTATAGCAGCCAACGATAGGCCTTCGCCCTCTTCCTCTCTAAACCTCTTTTCGGGAGAAACTGTCATACGTGCCAGAGGTGAGCACGTGAGGTACTTTGTGTACTCGTTTACTCCAGCTCACGATTGACCCGAACTGGTTCACGTCTGCTCACTCACGAACATTCACGTATCCAACATTTAGGTGAGTTACGCGTGAATCGTGAATTAGCTTCCATATAGAAATAAAGCATGGAATGTCAAGTGTGACTCTAAACAACATAACGCAGTCGTCAGTCGAGAACGTTATACGAGATTTCATAGACAAGAACGTGGCGCTTTATGCAGTTTATGCTCATGACTCTTTTTTGTGAGTAATTTATTTTGTTTTTCACGCTATTTTGTTTTTAATACCCGATTATGTCGGATCACGTCATCATCTATTGTGACCCGTTTAATACAAGACTCGATGCTCGTTTCTACTTTGCTCTTCCTGAAGCTTTGCATTTGTTGGTTTCTTCCAGTAAAACAAAGGGAAGCTATCCTAGGGTAAAGTAGACAGTATAACAGTCAAGGTCTGCATTTCCTAGCGAGGCCTCCGTTTATAATGTCATAAACAGAGCGGAGTTCAGTGTGGTGCACAAAAGTGTGAAGATGGTCTCTCCTTGTTCACATCCGGCTCGCCTTTCCGATGCTAGTGCTTCCTTGGTCGGACCTTGATGTTCTGCTTGGTCGCAACCATCCTTTTTCCGTTTCAGTAGGTGTCCAATTACGTGTTGCGAAATCACATGTATCCAATTGAAACATTCCTCTTATATGACGACCCAACGAACGTCCATGATTCCGGGAGGAGTTAGACTATTGTCGTCAGGTTCTGTTTTCTTAATGATATGTACTAAACACCAAATCATCTATACTACCTCAGTGAACACTTCCTAACAAGTACAGTTGCTTTCCACCAACAACATCGCCACTACAGCGCCTTCATTGAAAGTCTACTGAGCCAATTCAGTACATCTTTGTCAGAATCTTCTACTACTAAGAAGATGCGAAGCTTCACGATTTTGTGCTGCACCCATCAATCTAGTCTACGTCATGCTTTGTGTTTATTGCCTTTCTTGCAGTAAAGCAATAAGGAAGTCCGATGAAACCAGCGATTCTGATGCTCATTAAGCTTTCATCGAGGGGAAACTAATATTATACAGTAAAAAGCCGGCTTTGCGATCCTCGAAGCTTTATCTTTCTCTCTAATAAACACTTGTGTACTTTGTTTGAAAGTTGTTTAAGCAGCAGCAGTAGATCAATGTTGTTGGTTAATAACAGCAAGGTAAAAGGGCGTAAATTCTCGACCTCGCTGCTGTTCGACATCTGATGCAGCTGCAAGAAGGCGCTTTGGGTTGATTTTGATGGCAGTTTGGACTGTCCCAGTAGGTATTAGGAACTTCTTTTCTTCTATCATCGTAGGTTCCGTCGACTTTCTTCTTGCACTTACAAGCTGGAAGCTTATGATAGCTCCGGTGCTGATGACTTGCTTTTAACGGCACGGATAAGACTGACAATTTTAGTGGACAACGTGTTTGTAGTCTGTGATGTTCCAGCACACAGTCTGACAGAAGAATGTTATAGGACTGATGCTGCGCCGATGAGGAATGGTAAAGGTAATGAAAATGCGTTAGCATTTTTTTCTTTCTCTGGATGAAGGAGATTTCTGTGTTGTAGGATGTTGTGGCGTTAGTTTCCCGTCGAGGACCATGGCGAACTAGTTTCCAAAGGGTTTGCTCAAAGGACTGCATGTTCAGGACAGAAAGATTGTGACGTAGAATGGCGCACACAGCGGTCTCACCGTGCACATTGAGGACAAATTTAATGTTTGCACTTATTCCATCTAAACTAATTCGCTGATATTCTACGTAAGAATTTGTTTGGTTCTGAACACTCTTCAGTGGGAAACATTGCGCTTTCCAATCTTCTTTGGAGTCTTCTGCGGCGGTTAACAATTACATTTTGTACTTCCCACCGACATAGCAGGAAGAAGCTATCCTATGCTATACGGCTGTGCTTTATGTGCTTGGAGACAGTCAAGCTTTGTTTTTCTGATGCGATTCAATGTGAGGAAACGTAGTCCTGTGTGAAGACGCCAGAAGTGACTCTCTCCCTATGGTTTTGCCATTCTGGTCGGATTTTGAGAATGTGATTGTTTTAAGACTTCCCTTTTTCGGTTCCAGATGGTCTCTAATAATGTGTTATGAAGTCACAGGCTGAAACCGACTGGAACATTCTTCGCTACTACATCGCCATCATCTCCAGCCAGTTTATTTCACCTTTATCAGCATTTGCCACTAAGACAACGCAAAACTTTACGATTTTGTTGTTCACTCGCCAATATTTATCGTCATGCTATGTGTTCGTTGTTATTAACTTTCTTGCAGTAAACCAACGATTAGACTTTACCCCTTTCTTACTTATCAAGTCTCTTTCCAAAGCAAACTATTAATCGGCAAAGTTAGCTTATGTGTTCCTCGAAACTTAACTTTTTTGTGCCAATTTGCACTTTATTTTATTTCTCGGCCTTCTTAGGGAAAATCAAACGTGTAAGACTGAACTTTACAACGCTCTACGGTGGCCAAAGGTCAGGTTTTGCTCTTCCCACCGATACAGGGAAAAACTATCCTAGAGTATACAGTTGCGCTTTACGCACACTAAAACACTTGGGACTTAGAATCGTGTGCGGTCTCAGGCTATCCTTTCCCGATTGCAACATTCTTTCCGTTTCGCGGTTCGACGGATTTCATGTCTTCTTCTCTTCGAGTTTTATGCTGTCTCTGCTTTCCTGGCGTTTTTGTTTACTAAACACTCGCATGTGGTCACTGTTATACCATCTACATCGCCAGCTTGCTTAGTCGATTTACTCCATCTTTGTCGGTATCTTTTCCCACCAAGATGTTCTTTGCTGACACTGCCGCTTTCATGCCTACCTCAACGTTCTCACAAGTTAATCTGGAGTTAGGCTGAGAGGTGCCATACACTTAGAATGGTCTCTGGGGAGACCGGGAAAACAACACCGAGTACTAAGAGAGAATAAATAGAAAAAGAATTTAGAAAAAGGGGAAGCTACCAAAATTGTCTAGACTACTTACATTAGTAATAAAGGTTAGGTGCGTAATCAGTAAATATGGTGAATTGCATGCGGGCAGGTGCATTTAAAAAATACAATTGGAGGATGCGATGAACAAATTTGGATATTGCATACATCTCAGGTGTAAGCGACTTTAAACAATTAAAAGCCTAAACTTGTTGCGAAGCGTTTACTCATCAAAGCTTTGATATACTTACATTAGCAGAAACAGGATTCATACCACGGACTTCAAAGATTGCCGTGGATGTGTAAATGCAAGCTATTCTATAATATAAGACAATATAAATATTTATTTTGGCAAAAGGTCTGCAGAATTCACTAAAGATTTTAGGAAATGACGCAGTTGGTAGAATCAGATTTCTATAACCAGAGTTAACTTTTGCCAGTAGAATCCAAGATAGTTCTTGAAGTAGAAAGCCTAAATTAGACGCATAAATAGTTAATATAGAGATCGTGCATAATTTCCAAAAACATTTCTTACTCATCCGTCGTAAATAAAGAAATTTGTTATTGTTATAACGTTAAAAAACGTTACACCTGCAGAGTGCAAATTTTATTGTTGTTGAATCAAAGTATTGCATAATACATAACACAAATCAAAAACACTATAGAATGGGTTTCCATAAAAGTTTATAGTTTCATACATTTTTATGTGTATTTCAAAGGAAGATTTAAAGCAACGATAACACTTAAAGTGTACCACATGGAAGTTCAATAATCTCATGGTAGCATAGTTATTTATCATCAATGAAATTCTCATTGTAAAAAACAAAAGGCTTTTTAATTGAATGCTATAAATAGCTAAGATATACTTTTATAGAAGCGCTACTCAATTAATATTAATCACATTTCTATCTTTCTATATTCAAAGAGTATGCTTTCAAGTCTGCTATTAAACTGAAACCTGTGTATATACGTTTTTGCACTGTATACTTTTAAGGATATATCATGATGGATAACTATATCAATACACTGCGATATTAGAAGAGAGCTTACAAATCCATTTAATAATAAAATAGTGTAGTAAATAATGAAACTGCAAACTTTTTCAAAACAAACCGTTACTAATGAAATTAGCTAGGTGTATGAATACAATCTTGGAAACGTCCCTTAATGTAACGTGAGATTTTAAAAAATAACGTGTAAAAATTACCAACATTAATAAAACGAATTGCATTATCAAATTTCCGTAGAGGTTACCGTTTACTACCAGAAAAACCGGGAGTATCTTTATTATTAGAACGATGATTTTGTATTTAGTGAAATATAGTAATCAAAAAAATTATTTATTACACGGTTGACATCTGGGAAATAGTTTCTTTTTTATATTTTTCTACATCGGTTTAGTTGCAGTATTCTAGTTATGCATATATTTAAAAACCCGTCTTTTGGAAACCGACTCAATAATATATACCTCGTGAACGTATATATTTCTCTTTTTTTATAAATAACATCATTAAGTGGAAAGAATTCTCTTAAATATTAGGACTTCCTAGTGATGTATCTATAATTACAAAAAAATTATTACGATGTATTTTTAGTATTGTAAATTATAATTATCAGAAAACGTGTGTTAAGTATAAAATTACTTGTCCTAACAGTAATTCATTAGGATTAGGTTACAAGTTTGCTACATCTTCGGAAATTTTTAAACGATGGCATTTCGAGATAGCAAAAATGTGTGAAACACTATTGTAGATAGTTCCATAATTTAATGGATGACAAAACGTTTTCCTTATCTATTCGACACATCTAGAAACTTGAAAAACAATGTTTAAATTTGACTTTTCGACGATATATGCTTAACTAATAGTTGTATTTTATAGTAGGCAGAGGCGGAAATCTACCATTGAACATATCTGACTAGTTCGACTTATTAGAAAAAAATCTGTCATCATTTCCAACGTAATAATGTAATCTATGCATTGTTTGAAACTCTGATTTTGTACACAATTCTCACTCTCATTGCGTACTTTACATTTTTGTAAATGTCATTAATGGGCTTATTTACGGTTGGGATTCGGTTAAACATCCAAAAGCGTCCAAGAATTTAAGAGGAAGCAAAAACTTACGATAAATCACAAATTGATAAATAACGGTTTAGGCACTTTAAATATATTACCACCTGTTCTAGATTTGATAAACCAGAGGGCAGAAGGAATGTTATTATGTGAACACAAAGCCGGCATGTGTTGTATTGTATGTGGAATCATGCAGGGCACCAAGGAAATTTGGAAGTCGACAAGGCGTTTTGTACAGGAATGTAAAAATAAAAGGGAAACTGAACTAAGAACAGTTTCTGATTGATTTTCAATAAACACAATTATTATTCATACTGTTAACCAATTTCTGAAGTTAATATCCTGAACCGTCTCGATAGCATGGTGTCTGAGAAATTTCTTATGAGGAATATGCAGCACAACACCGGTATCCCTAAATGGAGAATTTTCCAGTTTTAATAAGACACATTATAAAGTAAATCAAAACAACACTCAGTAAGAAAATTACGTTGGTTGTTCTAAAAACTTTGAGAATCAAACACGTAAAATCTTTTTTAAAAAAGTTTTTTATCAAATTTGTTCAAAGTATTCACCACCAGCATCTATACATAGTTTCATTCGAGAAAACCAATTTTCAAAATATAATTTCCACGTTTCTTCAGACAATGCTCGTACCTCTTTTTCAAATGCCGCCAACGCATCTTCAGGGGATTTGAAACGACGCCTTCGTAACTTTTTCTTTATTTTAGGGAATAAACAGAAATCGCACGGCACCAAATCCGGACCATATGGTGGGTGGCCAACCTAGGAAATCAAACTATCCCGCGAAAAATCAGATGTTCCACAGGCTGCATGTGTCGCAGCATTGTCGTGAGGAAGTTAAATGCCGTGCAATCCCACCCTCGGTCGTTTTTCTTCGATCGCCCGAAAAACTTGTGGTAAACAGGTGGTAACATACCACTCAGCGGTAACAGTCTTTTGTGTCTCAAGAGGCACACTCGAAATTGTCTTTTTAATTCTGGATCAAATTGATATATCCAGCTTTAGTCTCCAGTAAGATGTCAAATACGCGCTTAGAATTGCCATTATCAAATTTCCTAAGCCTGTAGCGGCATCAATCAACTCGTGCGCTTTTCTGTTCTTGAGTAAGAGAATGTGGCACTCGGTTTGTATAGAATGGTTTCTACTGCTGCCGATCCAATGCCGATAATATTCTGGATTTCTCGACAAGTTAATCGACGATTATCTCGTATTAGTCTTTCAACAGTATTAACATTTGTGACTGCAGTGTTAGGTCGTCCGCTTCTTTCTTCGTCTGTCATTGTTGTACGTCCTCGTTTGAATTCACTGTGCCACCGATAGACTGTTACCTGAGAAGGGCTTTCTTCACCAAAAACATCACTTAATCTTTTCACACACTCATTCACACTCAACCCGCATTTGAAATCATAGTAAATCATCGCACGAAAATGCTCACGCGTCAACCCCATTGTAGCATTTAATTTGAAATGCTATAAAAAACAAGTGAATAGTAGAAACAGGTTGCAACTTGGAGTGACTAAACAAGCTAGGCTATGAAATCCAATAAGAATATTTCATCAATTGTTTTCGGTTTCTTAAAATTTCAAAACTTTTGGAACAGAATTAACACAAATACATAGCACAAAACTAAAGATCTAATTTTTGTTTTTCCTTTTTTATTTTTTTCAGTTTTCACAAATATCTGCTCTTAGTTTTTGAAGACCGTAGACAGTGTGAGTTCATCTTATTTGTTAAAACTACTATGCAACTAAACTCTAACACCACTACTAGTCTGATATTAGTGTAGGAACGTGAAAACGCAACTTTAGACATCAAAAACTTCTTGGCACTTGGTTTTCTGTCTGAAATCTCCTACTTCTTTCTAACTTTCAACACAATGAGAATTTCAGATTTTCCAGCTTATTTCAATATGGTGGGAAATATCGGATTGTTCATAAGTCTAAAATAGGAGTCACCAAATTTTTACCTTGCAAATGTAGAGCGAAACACTGACCTAGAACACAATGGAAAAATAAAATTATGGAAATGCAAATTTATTACTGCTGTTCATGTTTTCTAGTTTTTCTGATACATCAATGCAAAGAATGTGAAATAAACTTTTTAAAAACTTGTGATAAATATTGTGTTACTATCTAGAAAAGTCAAGATGGAGTTCCTGCTCAAAAACAAATAATTTTTGATTGATTCTCAACAATCAGAATTACGGTCCATATTACTAAACAAATTTAATTAATACCTTGAGCCACCTCGGTATCAGAGACGCTGCATCGCCAACTTGTAAAATTGCTAACTGAATGAAAGAATTTACGAAAACAGAAAGTTTTGAGAAAACGTTGGGAAAACACTTTTAACACTCGCTCATACAAAATCAACACAAATTTGTGAGACAAAACGAGGTATTTAATTTTTGAAAGTTCCTTTTTCTTGACTATATATCATAAAACATTTTTTTATGTAACTATAAGTAATTTACTTTCGTACATCGGTAACACGGTATTCAATAAAATCAGCATGTTAAAGTTGTGTAAAACGGACTCGTTTATTAACCAATGAGGATGAAAGTCAAGCTGTCCCTATCATTTCCTTCGCTTTATTCTTATTTGATTTAGACTATAGACTGCCAGACATTCATCAATTCATGGTGCTGATATTCCTTGAGATGGCGTCGTGTCTCAAAATTCGCGCCATCGATCTCCTGATTTATACAATAGGCAGTCTGCTGACGTCCCTATGGTGAGCCCTAGGTGAGGATCCTTGGTCTTCTTGGTCGATATAACCAGTTTAGACCCTAGTACACTCTACTAAACGGTCCATACATAACCGACCAGTTCTTCTTAGCTCGGAGGCTATCACATAGGCTAGATCATCAGCATAAGCCAACAATTCCACGCCTCGAAAAAGCTCCAGATCTAACAAGCTATCAACCATTAGATTCCAGAGGGTCGGGGCCTTGCCATGGTTGTAATAAAATTACTAACCAAATGCAGAAAGTTACGGATCTTACAATCTCTAGAAAACAAGAATTTTCGGGAAAACGTCGGAAACACACTTTTAAACATTTGCGCATACAAAATCAACATAAATATATGAGGCAAAACGATAGATCTAATTTTCATTTTTAAATGTTCTCCAGTATTTTCAGGTATTTCCTTCTATTTAATTCTTGAAGATTGTACAATCTTAGTTTTCTAGGAGAAGCTTTCAGAAATTTTTCAAAGAAAGGCAATGGTCAACACTAACAATACTTTGTCATTTAATTTTCGCTAATTTGATAACAGTGTGAGTTATAAATGCAAGGTGCTACAGATTGTTAACTGAAAATGCGAATTTAAAGAAACTTTGCTTCTGAGCATTAAAAATTGGCACAACTATAGGATTTGTACTTGTAAGAAAGTATGAAACGCAAAATGCGATTCTTATCGATTTACCTTCTTTGAACTCGATTTTATCAGGCGGGAGTTCTTAATTTCTTGGATATGTACATACATGTACATGAGGGACATGAAAGCTAATCGTGTTTTATAATGCGATTTATTTCAGAAATATAGGAACCTCTATGAGATTGCAACTTTTAATTCTTCTGTTTTTATAAACATCAGAATGCGTATAAATTTTAATTTCGGTGATGATTTAGCAGAATTTAGGAACAGTCAGATCTGAAATATTTACATTGCCTTTTACTATAAAAAAGAAACTTTTAATCGCACACTTAAACAATCTTAATAAAATTCAAATGTAAGTTCATATTTAAGTGGCAGTCAATTAATCATCCTTTATAAATGATTAATGTTTAATTTAAATAAAAAATTTTGATATCACAGTTGAAAAATTAAAAAAAATTTTTCTAAAAATTTTAGAATTCTCCAAAAATCGTAAAAATTTTATCTGGGAAATCTTGGAAATTGTAATATTTCTGATTTAAGTGTTAGTTTTATCTGCAATATAATTCATAGAGGCACTTTTAGAAATTCGCTTAGGTTACCTACCAATAAAAATAATTTATGTATTTCTTATTTTCGCCCGTTGAGCAAATTTATATTTCTCAGTGTGAGAAAGATCCTCAGCGCATTATAAAAAATAGCCTTTCGAAGGTCACCGCGCTTCAAAAACCGTTCTCTCTACTGCCAGATCATTTAAAAATTATTATGTAAAATATCAACTGGAGTAACGGAATAAGAACGGTTTTGGTTTTCTTCTAGAGATGACACTTTTTTTGAGGTAAAAAAGAATCTTTTTTTACTGAAAGTTCCTCTAAGAGTTTTGTGTACGTTAGCTCGTGGATACGTCGCGAATGCTCTGCAATTAACATTTTTTCCTTATCTTAATATAAGAATCTGTGTCCAGTGCTTTCCTTTCGTGCCCTGAAGGTGTCCAGCACCTGCTTGATGCCTAATTAATTACCAGAGCTCATGACTTCCATATCGACTGCACGGGGAGCCCTGCGTGACGGTCGTTAACGGGCTGCCCGCTTTTAAACGCTTTTATATTTTTACAAATCGGTCGCAGACTTAATGAGAAGCATCCACAAAAGACGTTTTGTATTAACAGAGTCTGTACTCTTCTTCACGTATTCAAAATTAACTCTGACTACTTATCTTATGAAAGAGCTTATAATAAAAATGAAAACTGAATGAAAACAAAAACATATATCTTGTTTAGAAACTTAAAGAACTTGTAAATGTTTAAGAATGCATTTTAATTGATATCGATAACAATTAAAGATATTATAATATTTTTATTACTGTTTTTTTTGTGTAAATTATAAAAATTAATTGCCGTAATTAAATTTGTTAACAACATAGTAAAAATTCCTAAGTTATTTAAGAAGTGAATTTCATAATAATAATAATTTGCATTATCTCACATATATTTGGAACAGGTTGCTCGTTTAACCTTGCGTTGAAGTCTCCTGTTGTATGGGTTTTATATTAATATTTATATAAATTCAGCTTTAATATTCACTTTTGGTTTCTTATTAAATATGCTGTGTTTTGCATAATGTTTTAATTTGTTCAACAAAATTAAAAGATTTTCCTTTTAATTACTACTAGTATGGTGAATTTGAGACGGAAGGACTATTATTACAACACGCTTTTCGGAATCGTTTATACGAGATTATCGTAATTTGGTTTTTAATTTTGTTTGTTATTACGAAAATCTTCAATTTACATGGAAAGTGTTGTGTGATAGTAATGTCTTTTGCATTGAGCCTATTTTATTTACGTCTCTTAAGCGTTCGAGGAATGAGCTTTTGAATGTTTTCAAAAGCTTCAATTCAAGTTGCGATTGTATGTACGCAAGTCAGAGAGGCTTCTTTACATCTTTGTAAAGACGGTTCTATTTACTTGATTGTTAATCCAGTCAACCAGCGGTCTTCAATCTTTTTTATGTCGCAGAACACTTTCGATCTTAATTTGCAAAACCCCAAAATTAATTACACATTGTGATGAACGGCTTTAAAATGTCAACATATACTAATTTGCTTGTTCTTAGGCGTTCAAGAAAATTAGATACTTATATGTTAGGCCATTTTGACATTTTGAAGTCATTTATCGTACGTAATAATGGCGCCTAACAACGTGGGGCGTTGAAAATTTAGCACACATTCAAAGCAGATAATAAATATTTCAATTTCAGATTATATGGGTCATTTAGATTATTGAAATTTGAAAATCTTTGCTACAATTTACATTTACATTGATCTAACATAACCTTGCTTTATTCGAAATACTCAAACGAAAGCAGTTTATATCTAACATAACCTTATTTTAAGCTGAGTTAACTTAAGAAGAGCATACTTGACCTACGCTAACATGGCTAATTTGAAATTTACTAAAAACTAACCTAAATTGGTTTAATTTTATCTAACCTAACCCATTTTAACTTCACTACGAACAGAATTCAGTCTTCGGCGTCCAAACTAAAAATTCCTTAAAAAAGTTCAATAACAAACCAAAAGCTTGATCCGCAGCAAAAAATCTCTTTAGGATCTTGTTCCTGAAATGTAGCTTTAAGCTTTGCTTACGTAATATTTCAGCGGACGATTCTCAAAACGGAAATAATTCACTGCCCGTAGGTAATATGAGATTACCATTCCGTAGTTTATATTCGTTTTAGTGGTCTTCAACTCATCTTATGTCACATTCTGTCTCAATTGTCCGTAGCAAACTAGAAGCTTCCAGAATCAACAGAATCTTGTAAAAGAAAATCAAATACTTGACTTATCTTTTAGACGCCTCTTCTTTACATACTCACTGATAAAACAGCAATCAAACAACTTATTACATGACTCCAACACGGAATCACAGTAGAAAATCAAAGCTGTGAAGAAGGTGCACGTTTGTATAATCGAGCGTCAGAGATTTGAATTAGAAAATTTAAATAATTATTAGCAGATTGCTACGAAATACTGATGGAAAAGCTTTTAGAGTTACAAGGATGATTAATAAAGAAGACCTATGAAATAGGAAACGAAGAAACGAGTATGAAACGAATAAAAAACTATTCTACCATGGAATCCAAGTAGTAAAGGGAAGATATAAAGTGTTAAAGATTCAAATTAGATGGTGCGCGAAATTTAAATAATTATGAGGAGTTCGCTGCGAAATACGAAAAACAAAACGTTCAGGATTGTAGGATTGTGAGTGCGATTAATAAAGGAAGTGCTAAAGATTGAAGAAGAATGTTGATAGGAAACAAAGAAATGGAGATTGATCAATTAAACCCGTAAGGTGAGAGAGCGAGATCAACGTTGATTTCTTGCCGAAGGTGGGAACCCGTTATAAGCTCCTCGGAGCTTTTTTAGCCTATGCTGTTGGTTTGCGAGGTAAAATACGTTCGTCGTTCCCGTTCATCGACACCGGGCCAACCTTTGGAATGGGTTACGTAGGACTTTTGGACCAAGGGATTTAGGAGAAGGGCCGTTGGCGGCATGGATGTTCCTTGTCGGCATCCGGTATTCGTAGCTGATGGTGTTGTTGAGCTGGGCGGCATTTGACGTTGGTACCTGAAGTATGGTGGACAGTGTCACGTGGGCGTGGTTTGTTCGTTGAAATTGTTCGATGAAATCGTTCGAACATTGGAAAAGGGCTTTGGAGGGCGGCTTGAGATGTTATTTGGCGCATTGACAGTTGGATTTCTGAATGTTCTTCAGATGTTGGAACGGCAGTTGTTGTTTGTTGGGTGCCGAGATGGCGATGTGCCGATGTAGAATGAAGACTGCCTAAGTCGGGACCGCGACAGGGGGATTTGGCTAGATATCCACCGGCTGTCGCGGGAGGTGTAGGTCCATGCTGGTGATGGTGGTGGTGAAGAAGCGAACAACGTACACCGTAGGAGAGCTTGAATTCGCGACAATGGTGGTGGTGCATCATACAAATAGTTTTCGAGAGCCACGCCCTTACTCGCGTGATGTAGAGGGTGACTTAGGTAGCGGCTGCTAGGCGTAAACGGTGACAGTGGCAAAAGGGGACTTTGGGGCCGTCAAACCTACTCACGCCTCTGCCGGCGATGCGTTTGGAATGCGGATACCCGGGAGAGCAAGCCAATATCGCGCCTTTCCCCCAAGGCCATGATGTACGCGGGCGGAAAGGGACACCGGCCACCGGGATCCTGCGGCCACCTAGCGCAGGGGAAACCCGGATGTACCGCCGTCAGGAGACAACAGGTTGCAGGACACGCTACCCGGAGGAACACCGGAGGGCCGGGCGTGCCTGTTACGGACAAGAAAGGAATAAAGGTTGGGAGGAACCACTGCTGACGTCTACCTCGAACGGACACTACGCGGAAGTGACCCGTAAGGTAAGATATAATAATATTGCGCATGGAAATTCACATGGTAACGTCACCCTATACTTAAATTAAAATCTTCAGGTCATCACGTTTGATACTCAGATTAATAAACAAAGGATTGAAGAGAAACATTAAAATAGAGAGAGACCCTCCCTGCACCGCTTTACAGTACCTGGTCGGAGGCGATGCTTTTGGCAATGCTTTGTTACGCCCCTGTCGCTCCGACCCTTCTTGAAGTGGAAGAATGTGGTCGCCTTCGGCGACTGCTGATCTAGTTTGCTTTTGCTTACACAAATGTCATGCTTGGTCATCCAACACGCCATTTGTTTTCCTCTGCAAATATCTTAAGAAACTGAAGTAGAAGCTGTACTATAAGTTCCTAGCGTAAGATGTCCAAGATGGCAGGAAACTATAACAATTAACACTATTTACTAAGCATATTTTTGTTTATTTGCTTTTGTCTTAGAAGGTAGGTTGCGGAATGACTAAATACAGAAGACTTCAAACAGCTAACGGGCTTCGCTCTCTATTTACATTCTTAATAGAGTTAAATATGATGACGATTCGGACGACGCCTTCCATTAAACTTCTTAAAAGAGCTAACTGCCGTAACGGCCTGGACAGGAGTCATAGTGGATTTTCAAAGCAAATTAGTGAAAAGCTCACTGTTTTAAATGCTTTAAAACGTGAATATCAATGGCTTAGCTGTCAGATGCGACAAGACTAAAACTATGAGAGCCAAAGCACCACAGTGTGAAAGCTCATGGAGAGATGCTGAAACAGTTTCATGAGTTCAAATATCTCGGAGTAATGATAAGTGAGACTGGGAAACTTACTCAAGAACTAAACAACCTTCCGGGAGGGGGTGAGCGAACAGACTAGGTCCATCTACGTCTCGATTCTCATTTTCGGCAGCGAAAGCTGGGCCATGAATAACAAGGTAGAAAACAGGGTGCAGGCTGCAGAGGTACCTGAGAGCGGTAGCTGGGAAGACTAGAAGGGACGGTATCAGGAACACGATCATCAGAGCGTCGCTTGCAACAGAGCCACTGGTAGATCGGGTCAAATTCTCTCAGCTAAGATGGTTTGGCTTTAGATGCCCTCTACATGCATTAGAAGTAAGGCCAAAGGAAAGAAGACCACGCGGAAGAAGGAGGACAACATCCAGACTGCACTCAGAAATAGAAGTTGCACTTGGGGAAGAGCGACCAAGCTGGCTCGAGACAGTGTAGAATGGAAACGCTTTTGCCAACCCTTTACACTAGTTGGTAGATGAGGGCAGGACTAAGGGAAAGGAAGGGAAGGGAATATCAATGAGAAATTAGAAAAGCATAAACAATTAAAAAAACTATGTATTTATGTTCTTGACAGAGCTAAATGTCACTACAACTTGGAATACACCTAAGACGAGCCATCTAGTCGACTTAAAAGAGGTAAATGTCTTGTATGGCATGTATTAATTCACCATGGAATCCAAGTAGAAAAGGGAAGATATAAAGAGATTCCTCGTTTGTATAACAGAGCGTCAGAGATTCAATTTAAATAGTGCGCGAAATTTAAACAATTAACGTGTGCCAACAAAGTAGCTGGACAAATTATCAAGCTGAATAATCTAGTTACATTGCTTCTTGATTGCATTAATTTTTGTTTCTGTTTATGTAAACTGTCATATATAGTCATATATATATATATATATATATATATATATATAGCATTGATGTGATCATAATGAAAGTTGCAGCACAAAATAATTTACGTGAACGTATTTATAAGATGCTTGGACAGCACGATAAAAAGTATGTTTTACGCCATTTTTTAGCGGAGAACATCAGCCGTAGTACAATTTACGCAATTTTTGCGAAATATGATGGTGGTTTATCATCTATTGGAATTAAAAAACCTGGTCGTTAGTCAATTCTAAACAAAATTAAATTGAAAAAACTTATAAGCGCCGCAAAGGAGCGCGTTAGAACATCCAATCGTGCTTTGGCAAGAAAATTTAAAGTATCTAAAGAGACTGTTAGACGAAATTTAATGAAAATGGGTGTTAAATATCATAATAGAGTGACAGTGCCGCGTTACACCGAAAAAACAATTGCTGGAAATTTCCAAACGATGTCAACTATTGAGAAGAAGTTATTTCAAGGAAAATGTGACGTTGCTTTTAGATGATGAAAAATACTTCACATTTGCATGGAGCAATGGAGATCAAAATGCGGGGTTTTATACAGATGATATCAAGAATACACCAGAAGAGATCCGCTTTGCAGCTAAAGCTAAATTTGAGTCGAAAGTGCTTGTGTGGTGTGCAATATCCGTACATGAAATATCGCAATTGTATATCCAAGATTCCAAGGCTCCAGCTGTTAATTGTGAGACATATATCCAGAAATGCTTGGCCAAACGTAAGTGTTTTATTAATGAAAAACATGCTAATAATAAAATTATCTTCTGGCCAGACTTAGCCTCGAGTCATTATGCCAAAAAGACTATTGACTGGCTAAATGATAATAATATAATGTTTGTACCTAAAGAGGCAAATTCTCCAAACATCCCCAAGGCTAGACCAATCGGAGATTTTTGGAGTTTGTTGTGTCAAGAAGTGTATAAAAATGGATGGACAGCAAAATCAACCAAGGAACTAACCAGAAGAATTCGACTGTGTGTCAAAAAGGTTGACATGAATGTTGTCCGACACATGATTAAAGGCGTCAAAGAAAAATTACGCAAAATCGAAGACAATGGTCCTTTATCACTATAAAAAAAGGAAAAGTAGAATTATTATAATATTAGTTTTCGTTTGTATATACATATAAAACATAAGATTTCTTAATAAAGTGTTGTAAAGTGTTCGAATTTTGTCCAGCTACTTTATTGGCACACGTTATCAAAAGGTCTCTACGATATACCAAAAGAAAATCTCTTAAGATTACAAGGATGAATAGTAAAGGAGATGCTAAGGTTTGAAGACCATTGAAATAGGAAATGGAGAAATTAAGTGTGACAAAGTATGTTACCAACAAAAAACTAATAAAAAAAGAGGAGATCTGTACATTCTAACTGGTATTAATCAAAAATTCTTGAATTAATCCTTTAGATCAAATAAACGATATATCCACGATTATAATGAGGAAGCAAATATGAATCCTTTCCTTTCCATATCTGCAAATGTATAAAAATAACTCGATTAGGAATGTATTCCGCGACTTTATGAGAGATCAGAAATAAAAATAAATACGTAAAAAGCAGTACGCACCTATATCATTTCCAACTTTCTAATCTAACGTTTTTTTCCGATTTATTTTTAAAATGAAAATCTTACATGTAAATGCATCTAAATAGTTACTAAAAACTTTTAATTAGTGTTATATATTTAATGTAAAAACCTAATCTTTAACCGTGTAAAATCATTCAGAAGATATAAAATCTTAGATTTTAAATTTACAGAAGTGTAGTCATAGTATAAGTGTGTGTGTGTGAGTATGGGAAAATTTTTGAGTATACCAAGCATTAAGCCCAGTCAGTGCCGAGGTCATGTACGGATTAAAAATATATTGGACGTGGTGAAGCTGTCAAAATTCAACATAATTAAATAAATACCTAATTTATGCGTCAGTAATTAGAAACAGGTAGGTCTCACTCGCAGGATTTAACGAACACACTTGTGTTTAGTATAGATTAATGATGCTCATTTAAACATATTTGGGAGATAATTTGTCAAATAAATCTATATACAACCTTTTTTAATTAACTTTTCTCGGCTGAAAACTTTTAATCCCATTTTACAGGTTTATAAGGATATTAGCGCACCTGAAAAGTTCAAAGGTTATTGATTTACTCTGTTATTATTACTAAAGGAAGAAAATAAAATAATAAATTATGTAATAAGAAAATTTTGAGGTTACGTTATTAAAATGAATACAGAACACTTGTGAAACTACTTATGAGTAATCCGACAGATGTAATAAACAGAAAGTGAAAATAATTAAGTGTTTTAGGAGAAAAAACCGAGGAAAAAACACCGAGTGTGTTATATTCACGTGGAATCCAATATAAAAATAACAATGACAATGCTAATTTTTTGTTCTGCTAATATATAATAAAAAGGATCTCGTAAAATTCTAATTTTAGATTGAAGAAATAATTATAAAAACATTAAATTAGAATTTTATAAAAAATCGTTTAATTTTCCAGTCTATCACACACCACTTGTGGAATCTTACATTTTATTAGGGATTAAAGCAATAAAATCTAAATTAAATTTGTGTGGGATGGGAATTCCCTGTAAACTCTAGGTGTCATTTATTATGGTTCATAAAATGATGAAATAGAAACAGAAGTATCTATATTTCTTGAATACTGCAAAAAAAGTAATTAAAGAATTATGATTGACATTGGAAATTACTAGTGATTAAGTTTTATTTATGAATATTCTACACACAGAAGAAATTAACGCACAATTATCTTAACTTTCAATCTCTAACTTTACTCTTTCTCATTCTAACAAAACTTACTCTGTAATAAAGACATTCAAGAAATCAATGGATTGGATCTCATCGACCGAGATTCTTATTTTCGAAAGAAAAAATTCAAAATTTTTAAATTATCCCCAATAAATCCCAACTTTCTCACTAATTTCTCCACAAAGTTCAAATACCCCTAATTTGATGAAAAACTGTACACCTGGCAACACTGCAGTAGTCACAACTTATATCTCCAGTTTTTATTATGCATTTCTTCGTAAAGCTCTCCACGAACCAAACGGCCTAACAGAGAAGCCCGAGAAGTCGAGAAGTCCAAAAGGCTCGACATGCTCAAACGGCCCTACAGACTCGACAAGCCCGAAGGGCCGACAAAACTCGAAAACCGGGCCATACGGATACCTAACGGCTCGAGAGGCCTGATTGACCGGACGTCTTGATTTAATTTTGCTGTTTTTAGTGTCTTCCCCGTATGATATACAGTCCGGATCACCAGTAAACAGCTTCCAGGGTGTCAACTCCTAAGACTTTCTCTTCTGGATCTTCATTGCATCAAGGAAATTATATAAAGAAACTGCACTTTACACATATGCGTCTCACTCCCAACGCAAAAAGTTAAGCGAACACCGGTGGTTTTTTATCTTATGTTTGTGATTTCTTACAGATATTGTGTCCTGCTAAATTGTATTTTGATCAGTTAGAATATGTAGTAAGTCAAGGCATTTTAATGCGCGTTCTGATGACACGCTGCATCGGAACACTCGTTAAAGATGATAAGATTGCCGATCTACACCTAGTTCTTGAAGATTGTACGATTTTAGTTTCCTTAGAGAAAAATAGGACAAATGGAATACAAATACTCTTCTTCAGGTTTAGTTTAGACATCTTGAAACTTATCTTCTTTATGAAAATTTCTATGTACTAAGTAACTAATTTGTAACATCACTGCTAATCTGATATCTGTCTAAGGAAGTAGTAGCGAACTTTTAGACATTGATTTGTTGGTATTTAGTTTCCCGTCTGTAATCTCTTAAACTACGATTGTGCATAAATCAAAGGCCAATAACTTAATTCTCCATTAAAAGAAACCTTACAGCACAATAAAAATTCTAGACTTTCCAGTTTACTTCAATGTGGTCGAGTTAGGTTGATCCTGAAAATATCGGATTGTTTAGAAGTTTGAAACAAGTGCTACAGTCGTAAAATATTGGTAGGATTGCTAACCAAATGCACGAACTTACAGACTTTACAGCCGTTAGAAAAGACAAACTTGGAAAAACACCAGAAAAAACATTTTTAACACTCGCGCATACACGATCAACACAAATTTATGAGGCAAAACAAAATATTTAATTTTCGGTTTTGCTTTTCTTCCAGTTTTCACAAATATCTTCTGTCTAGTTACAATTTAAATTAATTAAATTAATTTAAAAATCTTTACCGCAGGTAGGATTCGAACCTACGTAACCTTATCTCGCGCAAGGTGCACTAACCAACTGTAATACCGAGGTAGGTATTCTAGTTGATTAGTTAGGCTCGAATCTTTCTAGATATTAAATTTACGTTAATAATTTTCTTGAGTTACTCTCTCATGACATACATTATATTATTAATGACGTCTTTAGAATTGTAATATGAAATATTGTAAAGAATACCTACCTCGGTAGCACAGTTGGTTAGTGCACCTTGCGCGAGATAAGGTTACGTAGGTTCGAATCCTACCTGCGGTAAAGATTTTTAAATTAATTTAAATTGTAATATGAAATATTGTAAAGATGTCATTAATAATTTAATGTATGTCATAAGTGATTTAACTCAAGAAAATTGTTAAAGTAAATTTAATCCTCTGTCTAGTATAAAATCAATACACTCTTCTTCAGATTTAGCCTACTGAAGGACTTTCCGACCCTAAGTTGGATAAGAATTTGATTTTTTCGATTGCATTTGAAGTCATTGTGTTCTGGAACTCAGATCTGTTAAACTATATTTTGATTCGTCAGGATATGAGTTTGGCACCATCTTAGTTCACTCTTAAGTGTTACCGAACTATCAGATACTACGTGAATTCTTCTTTTCCAAATTGGAAATCACTGAACGGGGATCTAAAAATATACGCAGAAACAATCTTTAGGAAAGATAGAATTGAGAAAACATCAGAAAAACACTTTTAACACTTGCGTATACAACATCAATACAAATCTGAAGGATGAAAAAGTGCAGATAAAATTCAAATACTCTTCTTCAGATGCAGATTACTAAAAACCTTTCTGACCCAAGTTGCCTAAGCAATCTGTTAAGGTATGTTAAATAATATTTGATATGTCAAGATACATAGCGCATCAAGGCATTCTAAAACAAGTACAATAGTAGTTCTCTGTAGGATTTTAAGTGTCGCCTAGCCATCGTATAATAAATAAATTAGTTTGTCTACACAGTTTCTTCTCTTGGAATTTTTATAAAAAACCTTAGCTTTTCTCCACAAATCAGCAAAGTCTCATACCAAATAGAATTATTGAAAGTCCCTTGTTGGCACATTTATAATGTTTCTTTGTTGTAAACTGTAGCATAAGAGAACCAGAGGTCATCTTTGTATGGATGAGATCCTGTTCTGATACTTACCATTTGTAAGTTTGGATCGGTGTTACTGTTAATGGTTATCTGAGATTCTTTGTGCAATTGACTCACTGAGACTAACCTCACGTCGAAACAGAGTCACCAACCTTTTTTTCTAGATTTAGAATTGAGTCTGTTAGTCTCAGGTTGCTACTGTTTTAGAATTAATGCAAGGATTTTTTCATTTCTTTTTGTATCACAAAGTCTATGACTATTCTATGTATTTTACCTACTTTGATTGTGGCGTCAACTTTGGTCTGATCATCTTAGTATAATAATCAAAATATCATAAAAGGTCTGAGTTCCAAGGTTCATTATGGGTCAGTGGTTTTTTGCTATTCAGAGTTTTTTTCTTAGTAAAGAGTTTCTTGTTATACTCGGAGTTATTCCCAGTACTATGTTCTGTTCTTAATATGACTGAGTGCATTATTCCGCCTTTGGGCATGGACATGTCAATTTCCAGCAGGCTTCTTCAGCGGAGATTCTCTGTACGCAGTAATAATGTACAGGCTCTTTTTTCACTCTTTCAAGTACCTGATGTTAGGCTGCTGTGAGAACGTCTTTTCTCTGATGTGCTTATCTGGCAGTTTCTTAGTGTTGCCGTCTAGACTGGTCTATATAGGATTAGCGTTACTCTTGTCTCGTCTAGACTAATTTATTCAAGAGTTGTATTAATCTAATTTTTGTAATTTAAGTCCTTAAGCAATTCTTGTCTTGATTAACAAATTTCTACAATACTTAACAGTCTTTTTAGACCCTAGAAAATAATAAAAGAAACCTGAGAAATCAATGAAGTGACTGTTGCCGGTATTATACTACATACTTACTGTTTTGTGTATAAAACTGGTTCTTCAAAAAGGCCGAGAATCGGTGTTTAATGGCCGACAACTAGTAAAAACTTACTTTATTAGGTTTTCCTAATAAAGTTACAAGGTTTTCAAGAGTCTTGAAAGTATTCTAGAGTTTTAATTAAAGATCTTGTTAAAAAGCAAGAGGATTTTATTTTGTCTAGAATATTTTAATTAGCGCTGGCAAAACAAGACAAGATCTAGAAAAGTCTTGTCTAGTCGGCAACATTACAGTTTCTCTAGTTTTTTAAGCATGAAAAACAGGAGGTTAAGCGGAGTTGAGAACTTTATCAGTGCGGTTTAGTCTAAGGATCTTTTTGATTGTTGCCGTAGGAAAATGGTCTCGTGACAACTCTGCTGTAGTCTTATACTCTGTTTTTGTACTTGCTACCTCCTCATAATGCTTTATTTCTTGCCTTCTTGATAACTTTGTTGAGAGCAATTGGCGCTTACTGGCTTTCTCTTTTTATCAAGGTTTTGATTCCACCAGGCTATGCTTCTGATGGCGTTCTTTGCTATTTTGAGATAACTGTCATCATGGGGTGTTACCATGGCTCGCTCTAGAAAAACTAAAGAAGCCTGAGAGTTTCGAACCCGGCATTTTTAAAGATTATAAATCATGGTAAATCTGCAGTTAGATTTAAAACTAGAATTTGAGCAAAATGCGCATTTTATTTATAAATCCACAACTAAACTAGGAATTATTTAAAATTAACCCTAAATAGATACATACGGTACTTGCTAGTAACCCATACCACATTCATAATTTCCTTATTACTACTAGAAGGTTTTCTGACTACTGATTATTACAAACTATAATCGATAGAAAGGATGTCGAGTATTTTTTGTGTCAAAAAACTTGTGCTCTAATAATATATTTAACGGATAGTACTAATGAATGTTTTCTGTGTATAACGTTTCAATAATCTTATTACGACGAAACAAAACTAAAACAATGTCGAATAATTGAAATGTCATAAAAGAAATTAATTAAGAAAATTAAAATTCTATAGTGATAAATAACAAACAACAGTAACTTGTTTATTAATGTGTATCATTAGACAAACAAAAAGCAACAGAAAAACTTTTCTTTACATAATCGGTAATTCGATTAAATTTATACAAATAACGCGAAATGGAACGTTTTTATGAGGATTTTTTCTTTGATTGTATATACACCTGATGACGTGAGAGAATTTATATTTTATTAAGTTGTTAAATCAAATAAATCGTTAAAACAAACATCATGTCAGATCACTGACAACATCTTTCAATGTAATCAAGCGAAAATTCGTTCGTTTAGTTATACTAACTATATTAAAACGGATTGCATCATGCAAGAAGAAATTTATAATTTACTATTATAAGAAAATTGCCTTTTCTATCTTAAACGTGACACGAGAAACAACTGTTATAAGAGCTAACTCACTTAGGTATTTCTTTTAAATACGTCTTGCTGTTTTCTTGACAGCTTTAGTAGCCTCAAGTTTACTATCCAATTTATTTCCTCAAAATTCTTGTTACCGAACTGTTGAAAAGAAACACAAATTTTTAACATTAATTTGCATGCTTTTCGAAGCTCGGAAGGAGAAAAAACGATAGGTACCGTTTGAAATTACTTTTGAGAATCTCATATAGGTTATCGTAGTAAATTTTCTAGTACAAATTCATACATATGTTTTAAACATAAATTTTATTAATTTATTATGGGAAATATATACCTAGTGGTTTAATAATTTTGAACAGCAGAAGCGAATTGGGACAAACAGTTAAAAGTTGTTTAATATTGTTAAGGCTCCTGTTGATATCTTCTAAGCCTGAACTCTCTTTGAGAAAGGGAAAGACATAGATTTGCATCATTGATGTAAACTTGAATCTTACAATGTTCTAAGGATTTTAAGACAATGGCAGTGTAAATAATAAACAGAAGCGGACCTAAAATGGAACCTTGCGGGACTCCGAATGAGATATTAAAGAAGAAAATTGATAACTATTTTTAATAATTAATGTTTTTTAGATAAAAAAGATTTGAGTAGATTAACTGCGACATCTTCAAAACCATAATAATTGAGTTTAACCTAAGATCATTACTGATGGTGTCAGACGATTTCGAGGAATTGAGTAATATTAAGACCTCAATCATTAGTGGTGTTCTGTAGGCAATTCCAGGCCATTTCCCAACCTCACTATCATATGCGGTCTGTCTTCATGCTTCATGCGATTAGGTTATATTGAAAGAAAATGTGTGCACCGAACTCTACTCATGGGAGAAGTCGTTACGGTGCAAAAATCAAAAACTATATTACCCTGATGGCGTTTTTATTAATTTTTTAGTGGTGCCTAACACAGCGGTAGGGAAAATTAAAACATTCGTAAATAGCAAATCCAATAAATAATAATTACAAATAAAGAAATATAGTGAGACTAAATAGCTATTTTCAGAATGCAATTAAAGATTAATAGTCCAATCTCCAAGAAGGATTTAATGGAGCTAATTTAGAAAAAATAAGAGTAAAGTTGAAAAAAGTCTTAAGTCATTTGGCTCGTATTATAGTACATATGTCAATTCTTTCCCTTCCTTCTTTTTGCGAATATTATTAGCATTACCTAAGATAAAAACTGTACAGATTTACATTGTCTTGGTTCTATACACTTTTTCTATATGACCGAGAGATAAGGCGCTAAAGGACGTAAAGTAAACTCACCTCGAAAATAAAAATTATTAACGTTAATGTTGGTGAAGTTTTAATCCCTGCAGCAGAGAGCTGGTCGCTATCTTTTTGAGCTTCCTCTTCTGTTTCTTGTTTCTCAAAATTGCGGTTTGTTGTTTGTTGTTTCAAGAAATGAAGTCGATAGTCAATTTCAAGAACTGCAAGAACGCGAACTTCAGAATGAAGATCATGCGTGTTTTGAGGGACAGGTAACAGAAGATAAAGCCGAAGAAGGCACCAACTAGGCTTACTCTGTAACTAAAACTGACTAGAATATAATATTTTTGTAGTTCTATAGTATTTATGTGGAATTACTGCCCTCCAACGACAGTGTACTGCAGCCAAACAATGCTTGCGATGCTGGATAGATTGTCGGTTGTGCTCCAACGAAATAGGATCTTGTTCATAAATGAGACCAATGAAAACAGATATTGATGAGACCGATCAGCCTTAGCAATAATGCTCGAAGAGAGACTTATGATGCAGCATCAGAATACAACAAACTAGACAAGCACCAAGTAAATTTATTTTACTTATTTTCACGAAACCGAAAAAGCCTGAATAATCTGCTGTACACACCAAATATTACACTAGCGATTATTGGTAGAAATGGTGAAGAAGACCTGACCCAAACAATCGATTTGATGTGCTTCCCAAAACTTCGTGGAGTGTAAGTTGTCTAGTCTCAAGACTGAACTGCATGAAGATTGATCGAAAACACGATTTAACAAAGTGCCAATGTCCAAAATCGATAAAAAAAATAGAACGCAAAAGACATATGTACTTCAGTGATACTTTTCCGACGTTGAATCTTAGTATCTGACCAGTTGGGGTCAGTTTTAGTATTTATCGCTCCCCAAAAGGTTAATAGAGGGCGAAGCCCGACCTTAGGCCACTACAGTGGGGTGTGGAAGAGCATAGTTTGATCCGGTTTCGTATCTAGCTTTATTAAGATGGTAAATGGAAGGTAAAACCAGACTTCTGGTTGTCGCAGATAATCCTTTGTAGGGCATAGTCCTAATCCTACTGGTATTTCACACTCTTAAGGCCAACAAAGGGCGTAGGCCAACTTGTATTGGTTTCTAGCTGTCTTAAAAAGTTAATGGAGTGCGAACCCGACGTTAGATCACTCCCAAGAAGGTTAATAGAAAGCGAAGACCAATCTCTGGCCATTACAGGTGGCCTATTCAAGGACTCTTTCAGATCCGTTTTTATATCTAGCTCTATCAAAAGGGTAAATGGAGGGCAAGGTGACCCTTTGCAGGGCATAGTTCGAATCCTATTAGTAACTATCTCGTACCCTTAAGGTCAACAAAGGGCGTAGACCAACTCGTATTGGTGTATAACTGTCTTAAAAAGTTAATGAAGTAAGAAATCCACATTTAGTATTTAGTACTCCCAAGAACGTTAGTGGAGGGCGAAGATCGACCTTAAATCACTACAGTGGTTGTGAGAGAACGTATTTAGTTTTATTAAGAAGATTAATGAAAGGCGTAGCTCGATTTTATGTTAGTAGTTAGATCTTTCAAGAATGTTAGTGGAGGGCGAAGCTCGACTTTCGGCCCTAAAAGGGCATTTATTGCCCAAGAACTTATACAGTGTTGAGGTACCTATTACCCTAATGTTTACAGTTTATGTTACTTAAGATTAAAACTATTTATGACTTAATTATGCGATTGTCACTACTACTAACTAAACTGTGTGATGGGTAGAGTCTTCTCTCAGTTCTTATTAAGGTTTAAGTCAGTTTCGAGTTTTCGATTGTTACCAACACTGACACGTCTTGACAGTGTAACAAAAACTTAGGCACTAATTCACTGGATACACTACCGACACGGCGGCGTAGGCTTGCATTTCTAGCTTGATGATGTGATGTGTTGGTGCTACGTTTGGACTGTAGTGGCAAAGAGCTACAGGGCTTTTGCTATTGGTTTTTTTTGTTATGGCTAGTTTCGAAAGCTCTTGAGGGGCTGGAGACAATGTAGTCCCAGAATAATTGGCGCTGTTCTTCAAAGTGTTAGCACGCGAGAATTCTGTGCTGCGGGTTTTCCGCAACAAGTGCCTGGAAGGAACCGCAGTTGAGATCTGGAAATTTTCCAACCCCATATATCTATGGAATGTTGTATAGCTGACATCTGAAAAGAACTGATACGTAGTGAGTCCAATTTCAGATTTGTCTTATAATTCTTGTCAAGTTGGTATGGTTAGACTTCGTGTCTATTTTCTTCCTTGTTTACGATTTGAGCGTGCAGCACGAAAGACCATTTCTCCTACATATTTGCTTTGGTCCACTTTATTTTTCTTCTTCTAGGGTAAGGTGTAACGATGGTTGACCGAAAAGGACTTCCGCTGCTTCAGCTGACACTGAAGTGTAAGCGTCGATGATGGTAGGCCATGGAGGTTTAAGATGTTTCTTGTTACGCGCTCTCGATAGTCTGTGGCTTCGATATCTCAATATCAGGATGATTGCACGTTTATATATGGTTGCTGATACTCTTGTTGCAGCATGTCGGATATGGAAGTCACTATCTATTGTCATACTTAAGTATTTGTTTGGGTAATTGAGTCATTGCGAAACCTGATTGTTGGATTGCGTCTTACTGATTGAAATGCTCAGTTTTTACATTTTGGTCCAAGTTTTTATTTCTGTGATATCTTAAGAAGCTTTTTTTCTAGTTCTTTTCGTGACTGCACTTCTAGTATAATGGTGACGTTGTAGGAAACGTTTTGTAGCTGGGACGTTTTCAAGGAAAAACTGATTTAGTCTCTGGAGGCAGCCCTTGGTGAACACTTTAGTGTGGTTTGTTGTACTCATATGGATTCGGCAATCTTTTAAATTTATTCTGTGGCAGTTTATTTAAGATTACTGGTCCCTTATGTCGATAAATATTGCTACGATATAGTTTTACTGTGAGTTTGCAATCGTATCTGTTAGCAGTTTAATTTAAACACAACCGAGCTGGTTTAGGTGGTGGATCTCACCATCAGGGCTTTCATTCTTGATTTCTCTCAATTGTAATATCAACGTCAACGGACGAATTGACTTTTACTTTGTGGTATCTTGGTCGAGAGCTTTTAGGAAGTTTACTCTCTTTTTATTTATCATGGAAGTATTCTAGCATCAGGCAATCGTTAAGTAGGTTAATTTGTTTAAGAGTCCATATTGTTTCTTCCTGTTTTACTACTGTTTCTATGTTTATGTCGTCTTGTATATTAACTAAATTCATGTATTTGCTGTTTGAATGTTTGTTTTTGGATCGGTTAAAGAGGTGGATTCTGTGTTACCTGTGAAGTCGTCGTACGTTCGGAGAGTTGTGTGAATGTATGCATTTTTGTAGTTGTTGGTCTCAAATTTGTAGAGTGCTTCCCACAGGTTTTGGCACAAGCCGTCCTGTGAGAGGGTTGGCTGCTCTCTTTTCTATCGTTAGTCATTTAAATTCTGACAGAGACCTTCTAGTTTCTTTGTGTTAGACGTTGCTTTTCATTGTTAGTCTATCTACACGGCTGTCTTACGTGACCCTTGTCGATTCCCAGAGCTCGCACGTCCAGTCAGGTGACCTGTGGGGGGAGGAATTAGTCTGATTCGTTTTTGTATTTAGCTCTATTAAGAAGGTTAATGGAAGGTGAAGTCCGACCTTGGGTCACTGCAGCTCGACCGTTTTCATATTTAAAACTCTTAAGAAGAATAATAAAGGGCGCAAGCGCTCACACTTGTTTCTACTCTAAGTAAGAGGATTAAAGAAAAAGAGCGCTCGAGCGCGATGTGGCCAGTTCACGGGGCAGGATGACAAAGCGAGGCTCCGATTGCGGCATCGCTTGTTACGGCGATTAAGATTATCATTGATTTGCGTTAACATGGAAATTCTTGCTGTAGAATGTAAATTGACTTTGCTTTCGCGTGTAATTGTAATATTTGTCTTTGATTTTCATGGTGTATAAATCAGTACTTTTCGGTCTCATTCTTAAAAAGATGTTTGATACAATTAGTTCGTGTATAAAAATATGAAAAATATAAGTCGATAATAAACAAGTAATAACAAACCTTAAAAAAATAACCAAAAAGTGAGCTACCGAAATAGTTTCACCAGATTATTTTTCTGGTTTCAGAAGGGTCAGCTTACTTTCGTCATACGATGTTATACACACTTATAATTCTTTTACCATTTAACCTTATGCAATAACATGACGAGGTGAATGAATTCAAGTGGAAGTAAATTAATGGCAGCTATAAACCTTAATGAATTAGATTACAACTTTTAAATTTTCTGGTAGCTGACAAAAAAGATTTTTGATGAATAAACATATACTAAACAGATTTTTTCCTGCCGTTACAGACAAGAAAAAATAGGAGAACGAATTTTCGGCGTATCTAATAACCTTTCGACAAGCTTCCTTTTACGGTACAGCTTTTCCACTATTTCCTTGATTTATGTTACTAATTTATTAATAAAACACTCTTTTAGTTGTCCTAGGAATATATTAATATGATCATAGAACAAGCTTTTAACATCTGTTAAATTATTATTTCCATTTTAGATCCATTATAAACTAAATAAACTGAACTCTACTTTCTTAAATAAAATGAACGTACAGGTTAATGTTAAGGTGTTCATTATTTGGTGCGTTAATCATCTCGATAGCGATGAACCATTACCGCTATAAAATCCCATAAATCTCTGCAGGTAATATTTTGGCGATCGTGTTCAAAACGGCGTAGCATGAACGATAATTAAGGATAAACGTGCTGCTATTTAAATACTACGTGTGATACATTACTGCTCACATTCATTTTATGCATGCAAAGTTAATCTTTTTAAATTGAAAGAAAGGAAAAAAATGATAATTTAATATCTGTTCATGCACCTTAGAATTTGAAATTATGTTCTGTTAGGAATTTTACCATGTCATGTTTTTATTAAGATTAGAATCAGATTTCATAAAGCATAATGTTCTTAAAACTAGAAAAAGTAATCTTTCAGTGACAGGCACACCAATGCGGGAATGTTTAAGAGATTATCTACAATTTCCATCAACAAGTTTTTGGCTAATTATGTACTAAATTTGGAGATTATGACAGTTTAAATGTTTGGAAAATATCTGTTAGGATTCCTAATACATTATCAGAGTTTAATATGATTTTTGTAACGATCGGATTTTTAAGCATACAAAATTTGTGTGTGTCATACTTTCTTATAATAATCACAATTTGTGACAATAATAATAAATCTAGATCCTTTACAGGAATAATATCTTAAAAATCTGTCACACTTATCATTAGTTTCAACACAAAACGAAAGCACATACATTAATATTTTCTAGGTAAATTCTTCCATATTAATTAATAACGCGATAATTAGATAACAAGTGCGTAAATGCGCTTACCGTTAGGATTTTTCTTTAAGAAAAAAGGGAAAAAAGGAAAACCTACAGATGCATAAGAATCCGGTTTCTAATGATATGAAAGCTTAAAATATTTAAGTACGGAAGGTGTTGAACGATTTATGATTAGTTGGGAGATTTTTCTTTATGTTAAGTACGTATATTAGAAACGTTTAACTATAGTATCGTAAACAAAGTTAAATCTTGATAATAAAATAAGACATAATAAAATATTCCTGTTCGTACAGTTTCTTTGAAGTGTTATAGTAATAAACCTTGATTATTATTGTGATTAAATCTTTAATTTTTGGAAAGTTATCCTTTAATAATTTTTATGGGCAGATTAATTCTTCTATTAATATGCAGTTTGAACTAATTAGGTAAAACCGAATTAGTTCTTTAGATTTTTATATTTTATTTGTGATTATTATTGGAAAAAAATTAATTTGATAAGTTTCCTTTTAATTAACAATGTTTTTATAGAAAAAAAAACAATTAAAATCTTTACTCCTGTTAATTTGCACCAATACTTATTGTGTCTGGTGTCTTTCCCTAATTATTCTAATTAACCTTTGATTTTTAGAGATTTTATAAGTTTCTCTTTGTATGTAAATTCTAGAATACTAATAATTATTTGATTTAATAAAGACTAATCTAATTAGTTCAAAATTGAAATTTAAATTTTATTATGCAAAAAATGTGAATTTCTAAATTAGCAGGGAGTCACATGGGTTCTCTATCAATAAATTATGTAAAAATAATTAAAAGCGACATTATTCCCGATTACTAGGAATTGGATACTTTCTTTACTTTCTTTAAGATTTTAAAAACACTTATATAATAAATTTATGTACACTAAAAGAGAGACAGTATGGATTTTGAAAGAAAATGAAAAATTATTTTATATTATCATTACCATTTTGCGAATTTTAATTTATATTTACAAATAAATAAAATTTTAATAGTTTTGTTGACATTTGTTCTAATATTCATTTTATTACCAGTTAATTACCACTAATTAACTAAAAATTAATCATTAATTGTATTTAATTAATTGCAGATGTAATCATTATTATTAAAATACACAGTCATAATGATTGATTACTTGTTTAATGTCAGGGTATCATATATTTTGGGAAATAATTTAATTTTCTTTTTTCATTTAATTGAATTTATTTTATTAATTTAAATTACATCTTCATCGTACTTACTCCAACGACTGCATATAAAACTAAGATTTCTAAATGCGAAACTCAAATTTGTATTTGTCAATTTTTTCATATACTTAAAGTAGTAATAAGATACCGCTAAGAATTTCGGCATTACTTTTTAATAACATTTCTAATTGATATATATATACTAAGTACTTGTATACCATGCGATGCTAGGAGGATAATGACCTTGCTCTAATTTAGTTTCGTTTCATAAACTATCGGCCTAAAGCTAAACTAAGGAAGTGTGCGCGCTCTGGTTCTAATCACGCGGAATGTGCTCGCGTCCTGGAGCTCTCACTCCGTGAACTCGTCCTTTTCCGGTGCACGTGCCCATCTACTGCTCTTTCTATCTCGCCTCGGGTAGCGCTAATGGCTGCGGGATTTTGCTGTGCACAAAAACTACAGAAGCTATCTACCGTAATTAAATGTAAAACATCTTGAAAGATGACTGACGTTAGCATATGTAATAATTATATTTTATATTATTATTATTGTTGTAGCTGCTGTCGTTTATTGATATATCCGTTTTGCGATACATAGTTTTCTATTTAAACTGAATTATAATTGGGATAATTAAGGGAATTCCATGGAAAGATTCTATAATTTTCAAAATCTCCCGAATATTGTATTAGCTCGATTAGGTGCAAAAAAAGCGAACCATCAAAGTGTAATGGAAATCTTGCGAATTGAAGGCGAACATCGAGGTAATTTGGAAAGTTCTAGTCCATTGGAAGTGTCATCAGAACGTTTTAATCATTTCACGATGTTTATGAAAATTGAAAGAAATTATTTTTGGGGTAATTATAATAAAACTCGGACGATGTAGGGGATGATTATAAGCAAAATATCTTTACCTTTCCTAATTTTATAAAAAGAGTCACTTCGAAACGTCAGAAGATTCCATTAATTATAAGTTTGTAGTTTTCATAAAACATGACTTGTAGAATTCTAAGAAGAATTCATTTAATTTGAATAATTCTACTCGCAATTTTCTAATTTATTTATGGTAAGATCTCCAAAGTCAAGAAATCATTAACATTGCATGTTCTTGAATTCAACAAAAACACCAAGAGCAAACGTTTCGATAAATGTCCGTTTTTTATAATTTTACTAGCAATTTGCTAATTTAATTAAGGTCAGCAAACTGAAAAGATCATTATCAATTTACGTATTTTTGAATGACATGAAAACCAGTTAGGAAACCTTGATGGAAATTTGTTCGGTTTTTATAATTTTGCTAGTTATTTTCTAATTTAATTAAAATTACCAAACAGAAGAAATTCCATTCGCAATTTATGTATTTTTGAATTACTCATAAACTGCGGGGAGTTCTGATGGATAAGGAGAGTTAGGCAACTTTGATGAAAATTCGTTTGTTGTTTTTAATTTTATTAGTAATTTGCTAATTTAATTAAGATCAACAAACAGAAAAAAATAAACAGCTCACATATTTCTAGATTCTTCCAAAGTTACAAAAGGAAATTTTGATTCATGGGGAGAGTTAGAAAACCATGTTGAGAATTTATCCATTTGTTGGATTTTTTATTGCTAGTAGTTTTCTAATTTAATTAAGACTAGCAAACAGAAAAAGTAATTAGCAATTTGTGTATTTCTGAATTACTCGTAAACTGCGGGAGAGTTCTGATAAGATAAGGAGAGTTAGGAATCTTTGATGAAAATTCATGTGTTGTTTTTAATTTTACTAGTAATTTGCTAATTTAATTAAAGCCAACAAACAGAAAAAGATTAAGACCTTACATATTCTAGATTCTTTCAAAGTTATAAAAGAAAATTTTGATTAATGGTGGGAGTTAGAAAACCTTGTTGAGAATTTGTCCATTTTTTATAATTCTGGATATTTTGGATATTTTTGAACTTTTTTTTTTAATTGTAGGCGTAATTTGCTAATTTAATTAAGATCAGCAAATACAAAAAAATCATTAACGCTTCACGTATGTTTGAATTATTCAGACACTTAGTTTTGATATAAAGAGGAAGTTGAGAAAATTCTGTTTGGAATTTGTTCGCTTTTTAAAATTTTATGCGTAATTTGCTAATTTAATTAAAATCAGCAAAAATATAAAAATCACTGACAGTTCACATATTTTTGACTTTTCAGAAACTACAAGAGCAAACCTTGATAAATGAGGGGAGTTGGAAAACTGTTAGGAATTTGTTTGATTTTTATCGTTTTCTTTGCGTAAATTTCTAATTGAATTGACATAGGCAAACTCAGAAGATCAACAGTTCACATATTTAGGCATTCTGCAAAAAGTAGAAGAACAAGTTTTGATAAAGGGGTGGGGAATAGAAAACTCTGCTGGAAATTTGCTCGCTTTGCGTAATTCTACGTGTAATTTGCTAAGTTAATTAAGGTCAGCAAACTGGAAAAATTCTTTCTAAACTGCAAAAGGGAATTTTGATTAATGGAGAAACTTAGAAATTCTGTTGGAAATGTGTTCACTTTTATATCTGTTTGGGCAATTTGCTAATTTAATTAAGATCAACCAACTGAAAAAAATATTAAGAGGTCACATACTTCGAGATTCTTCAGAAACTACAAAAGAGAATTTTAATAAATAGGGAGAGTTAGGAAAATATGTTTGGGATCTATCTGTGTTTTATAATTTTAAGCGTAATCGGCTCATTTAATTAACATTAGGAAATACAAAAAATCGTTTACAGTTCACATATTTTTAAAATCTTCAACAACTGCAAGAAGACTGATGAAGTATGAAAAGTTAGGAAACCGTATAGGGAATTTATTGTTTGTCTTTTATAATTTGTGCTAATTTAATTAACATTAGCAAGCAGAAAAAAAGTCATTAACACTAGAAATTTCTATTTTATCAAAAATTAACAGAGAGTTGCGATAAATAAAGACAGTTAGTAAACTTTGTTGAGAATTTATGTTCAATAATTTTGGGCATAATTTGATAATTTGGTTAACATTAGCAAACACAAGAAATCATCTATAGTTCACATAGTATTTATGAAATCTCCAAAACTGCAAGAGAGATTTTTCATAAATGTCAGGAGTTAGGAAACCATACTTGGAAGTCATTCGTCTTTTATAATTTTACTCGTAATTCTCTAATTTAAGCAAGATCACAAAAAATCAAATTGTTAACACTGCATATTCTTGAATTAATCAAAAACACCAACAGAGCGTTTTGATAGGTGAAGAACGTAAGAGAACTTTACTGCTAAGGGTTCGTTACTGTTTTTTATAATTTGCTAACAAGATCAGCAACCTCAAAAAAAATCATTGACGCTCATATATCTACGATTTTTTTCAAAGATTAACCCAGAGATTTGTTATTAGAAGGAGTTAGAAAACTTTGCTAGGAATCTGTTCATTTTTTATAACTTTACGAGTAATTAACTAGTTTAATTCAGATCAGCAAACTGAGGAAATCACAGTTCACATATTCTTTAAAAACTACAAGATCAAGTTTTAATAAATGGGGAGATTTAGGAAACTTTGTTGGAAATTTGTTCACTTTTTATAATTTTATCCGTAATTTGTTAATTTAATTAAGATCAGCAAACTGAAGAAATCACAGTTCACAAATTTCTGAATGTTTCAAAACTACAAGAGCAAGTTTTCATAAATGGGCAACGTTAGAAACTATTGTTGAAAATTTGTTTCTTTTATAAAGAAATTATAAAATTCTAAGCGTAATTGGCTAATTAATTAAGATAGACAAACTCAGACTTATTTTTGAATTTCTCAAGAGTTCACAAACTTTTCCGTTTTCTCTAATTTTGCTGGTAATTAATTAAGATCAACAAACAAAAAAATTATTAACTTTCGACATGTTTCTAAATTTATGGAAAGCTAATAGAAAGTTTTGATAAATAAAAATAGTTAAAGTGTTTTGTTGGAATTCTTCAGAATCTGTCAGTTTTAATAAAAGGAGGGAATTAGAAAACTTTATTGGGAGTTTGTTTGCTTTTTTAAATTTTATCTGTAATTTTGCTAATCTAATGAAGATCTGCAACCGAGAAAATCATTGACTGCTCAAATATTTCTACATTTTAAAAAAACTACGGGAGGAAGTTTTGATAAATGAAGGGAGGCATAAATTTTTTTTGGGAATTTCTATGGTTTTTATAATTTTACGCGTAATTTGCTATTTAATTAAGATAACAAACTCAAAAAAGGCATTAAGCGTTTTACTTGTTTGAGAATTTTTCAAAAATCAACAAACTTTTGATAAATAAAAAGAACTTTGTTGGAGATCAGTCGATTTTCTTTAATTTTACCAGTAACTTGCTAATTAATTAAGATCAAAAAACTTAAAAAAATGCTAAACTTGTACATGTTTCTAAATTTATGGGAAGCTAATAAGGAGTTTAAATAAATAGAGAGAGTTAAGAAATCTTGTTGGAAATCTACCCGTTTTTATTAATTTTAAGCGTAATTTGCTAATTTAATTAAGATAAACAAACTCAAAAGAAGCATCAACACTTCACTTATTTCTGAATTCTTCAAAAATTAACAAACATGGTAAATAAAGAGCGGTTTGTTGGAAATCAGTCCGTTCTCTTTAATTTCGGGCATAATTTGCTAATTAGTTAAGATCAACAAACTTAGGAAATTATTAACTTTTTGTATATTTTTAAATTTATTGAAACCTAACAGAGTTTTAATATATAAAGAGGGTTAGAAAGTTCTGTTAGAAATCTGTTCGTTGTTCTTGATTTTTAGCGTAATTTGCTAATTTAATTACGATAAACAAACACAGAAAGATCAGTAACGCTTCACTTATATTTGAATTCTTTAGAAATTAACAGATTTTTGGTAAATAAAGAGAACTTTATTGGAAATCAGCCCAGTTTTTTGAATTTTGCGCGTAATTTGCAAATTAATTAAATTGAACAAATTTCAGAAAAACTTTAAAAATTAAAAATGACTTGATAATAAAGGAAGTTAAGAAAGCTAGTTGCAGATCTGCTTGTCTTAATCAATTTTAGGCATAATCTGCTAATTAATTAAGATCAATAAACACAAAGCAATCATTAACGTTTCACTTATTTCTAAATTCTTTAAAAATTAACAATGACCTTAGATAAATGAAGAAAGCGAAGAAACTCTATTGAGAAATTGTCCGTTTTCTTTAATCTTGGTAGAAATTTGCTAATTTAATGAAGATCAGCAAGCACAGCAGATCATTAACGCTTCACATATTTTCGGATTCTTTAAAAATTAAAACAACTTTTGATAAATGAGCAAAAATAGGAAGCCTTGTTGCAAAACTGTCCGTTTCTTTTAGTTCTGAACGTAATCTGCTAATTAATTAAGATCAACAGACTCAAGAAAATCATTAACATTCACACATTTGTTTGAATTCTTTTAAAAAGTAACAGAAAGTTTTCATGAAAAGGAGGCGTTATAAAACTTTGTTGCAAATCTGCCAGTTTTCTTTAATTTTGTGCTTAATTTGCTAATTTAATTAAGATCAGCAAATACAGATAATCATTAACGCTTCACGTACGTTCGACTTCTTTAAAAATTAAAAATGACTTTTGATAAATAAAAAAAGATAGATAAGTTTGTTGCGAAAATGACCATTTTCTTTAGTTCTGAACGTAATTTGCTAATTAATTAAGATCAACAAACTCAGGAGAATCATTAATATCCACATATGTTTGAAATCTTTCAAAAACCAACAGAGAGTTTTCATGAAAGGAGGAGCTTTGAAACTTTGTTGCAAATCTGTCAGTGTTCTTACATTTTGGGCGTAATATGCTAATTAATTAAGATCAGCAAATACAGAAGATCATTAACGCTTCACGTATGTTCGAATTTAAAACGACTTTTGATAAATAAAAAAAAAATAGAAAGGTTTGCTGCGAAAATGTCCATTTTTTTAATTCTGAACGTAATTTGCTAATTAATTAAGATAAACAAACTTAAGAAAAACATTAACATTTACATATGTTTGAATTCTTTTAAAAACTAACAGAAAGTTTTCATAAAAGGGGACGTTATGAAACTTTGTTGCAAATCTGACAGTTTTCTTACTTTTTTGGCGTAATTTGTTAATTAATCAATATCAGCAAACGCAAGAAATCATTAATACTTGACGTATTTTTGAATTCTTCTAAAACTAACAAGGATTTTATATAAATAGGAAAGTTGGAAAGCTTTTCTGAGAACCTTTTCGATCTCCATAATTATAAATGAGCGTTTCTAATTTAATTTACAAAAATTAGTTAATACTTAATATAGATATATTTGAATTTTTCAACAGAGAGTTTCGATAAATGGATAGAGTTAGAAGAATTTTTTGTGGGGAATTTGTAATTTATAATTTTACGAGCAATTAATTAATTTTAATTAAGATCATCAAAATGAAAGAAATCATTAACATTTTGCATAATCTTGAATTAATGGAACTACAACAGATAATTTTGACATTATGAAATTTGCTCATTTCATTTATTTAAAAAAATTATGAGTAGTTTACGTATTCTTAAATTAATAGTACTATTAGAGAGGGTTTTAATTAATTGAGGGTGTTAGGAAACTTTTCTGGAAATGTGTTCATTTTCCGTAATCTCACTCTTAATGCTCTAATTTAATTAAGATTAGCAAACAGAAAGAATTTTTAAGAGTTTCCATATTCTTAAATGAATAGTACTAGAACTAAAAGAAAGATTTTTGATAAATTGAGGGTGTTATAAAACTTTGGTTGGGATTTATACGTTTTCTGTAATAGTACGTGCAATTTATTAATTTAATTAAGAGTACTAAACAAACTATAACCTACCGCATATTAAATGACAGAAAGATTCTAACTATTTTGGTTTCTTTTGTGCTTTATAAGCGCGATATCTTTTTAACGAAACTGTTACACATAAATGATTGACATCAAGGTCGCCATAAAAAATATTATTATTAGAAATTTGTTATTGGCTGACCGTGAACATTTGTAAGAACAATTTGGTTTTGCATCTGTTGACAATCTGAACTATACAGGTTCATATTTCACTTTTTCGTGTATTTACAGAGGTGGTTTTAATTAAAATTCTTAATGAAATATGCAAAAACCATGAGTGCATGATTAATCAGGTATAATTAATAAATCAGTTATGCAATGTATCTTTGTTTTTACCTACATTACGTATTTCCAACTGACGATTTTATAATGATAACCTTTCTAGGAACCAGAAATGAAGCTTCTGATGCGCAAATGAATTTGACTTTTTTTAAATCTGACATCCAATTTATAGTTTTAAAATCGGAAAGACGAAAACTTACTTATGAGGGAAAACATAAAAAGTAGGGGTGTCTCAGGGTCTTCGAGCAGGTCCACTTATACGTTGTTAATTTATTTTTGGTGTGAAACACACTCTATTGGCAAGATTTACAGTGACACATTTTCTTCAAGATTCTATACTATTTAAGAAAAAAGTGGTTCAGACGTTCTGATTTTATTTAGTAAATGTCAACTTGCAAAAAAAAGGTTAATCCGTAGCAATCTTAGATAATTGTGTAACATATTTCAAAGTTTTTATTTTTCCGCTTTTAATTCAAAATAATAAAGTGCAGCGAATGCTAGGAAGTACTTAAAGATCATTTTTTGTTCTTATTATTAGAAGATCAACTTCGTTATACTTATATTACATTTACTTGACGTTCACTGTTCATTAAGCTTCATAGTCTTTCAGCGTTATTAGATTTGCAATGCAGGTGTAGGTAGACGAAAGCGACATTTTTAACATTGCCGAAGTAAAGCAGGTCTCATTATTCAAAATAATTGGCAGATACCAGCCATAGTGGTTGATGATAACATATAGACTGATTAGCATTATATACACGCGCAATCTACATCAATTAGTGCTCCCCATTTTATTAGCAGCAATACTCTTATAATAATTATCCATCGATGGTTGTTTACTGTGTTCAAACCAGATCTGTCTGCCCCTTATGATGATGTGTAATAGCTTTATGACACGTACTTCATTATTTATACATATGATAATTCTTTAACGAACTGGTTTTAAATGTTCTAATAAATAATGGGGAGTGACTTATGTTGAGCCTGATTCTATAACGATCTCTCACTATACTACATTAATATTTAGTTCTTTGTTTAAGTAAAATAAAATTTTAAAAGTCCGGAAATTAAAATGCAAAAACCTTGCAATTCTATTACGTTGGAATATTTTACTGCATAATGAGTATGTAATCATAAAGGAGAAAAATTCTGTACGCATATTCCGCATGAGTCAGCTACTAGAGATTATTACAATATTAATGTTAATAATAATTTCAAACTGTAAAGCAACGTTTTTATACTTTGATATAATTAAACTACTTTGCTTTTAAATTAAATCCATATCCGTAAGAATTATTTAAAGGTGCTCTTAATGACGATTAACCTTAATCTCTTGGAAAATCTCATAAAATAACGAAAAGATTTTAACATATCAATCGATAACAGTTATTTTAGCAAAAACCCTGAACAGAAAAGCCATTTTGACTTTTAATGAGTTGCCGTTTTTATTGCGACTAAGCTACAGGAGCACATATTTTTAACAAATTTAACAAGGTGAGAAGCTTTTTCAGATTACCATGTAGAATTTCTAATGGGGAGTATATTTCGCTTTTTATTACCTACACAACTTATTAACATATAATTCAAGTTAATTACTAGACTGTCTCAAAATTGAAAAGACATTTAATTAAATTTAATAAACCGACAGCTTCCGTGTAAAAATATTTTAAATATTCGAAAACTCCAATAACAAATTAATAAAATATAAGAATTTGAAATTGAGAAGTTCGATATTAAAATTATTATTTTGCTCTCACATTCTTTTGTTTTTTTAAAATTAAGTGTACTACATATTTATGTTTTATAAGTTAATTATAATGTTCTAATTACCATGTTTGATAAAGTGACATTCTTGTTGTATAATTATACCATTACCTATCAGAAACTATGTATGTTAAGATTGATAGTTATCAGTCATGTTTCACATAGGTCGAAATCTACAATGGCGACAAGGATGGGATTTGATATATTTTTGCAGTTCTCAAAAATCCTGAATTGGTTGTTTATAGTAACGGTTCAAGGTTTAGTGTTTCTAATTATATAAGAAAAAACGAACTGAAAATGAATGAAACATTTCCTAAAACAGTTATGCTTTGATAGGCTTAAATATGATTCGCACTCTTGTCATTGAACGTCAGGTAAGTGCAATTTCTGAAACTAAACAAATAATAAAACAAATACAACGCTGTAACAATCGACTGAAAAGAGTAATTACATCAACAGAAGTCAGGTAAGGACGTCCAAAATCCTTACAATTATGTACTCAATAACAAAAAAATCTTCAAAAAACTTAGAACTTATGGTTACAACCTGGCTAACCTTGTGGATATATCGAATATACTCATTCAAAGCGACCATTTTCAGAATATCTGCTACCCCCAAACAAGAAAAAAAATGTTACTCTATCCCATTCTCGTCGCCACTATTAGTTGCGTGGAAAATTAACCTTTATAGGTCTCTTTTGCTATTGAGACTGTATTAGTAGTATTAGCTACTTCATCCTTAAGATTTCCCGACAGTGAATAGCTGACTTGTTTAACTATTTTATTCTTTACCATCGCAATATATATGTTTTTCAAATTTTTGTAAGATCTACTTGGAGTAATTTTTTATTTTCCCAATCATTAATCTTCTTTTTCTTTAAACCCTGTTGTTTGCTGCAACGTTCATTTTTTTGCTTTGTTTTAAATCGAGATAATCAAAACAAAATTCGATAAATAGATAATAATAATCAAGAGTATAACACTACAGAAACTTTTAAAAATCTAAAAACTAACTGAGTGAAAAATTTATCACTAACTGTTATCCACATTGGAACGAGTTATTTTATTATTTTTCCGGAATCTTTCGATTTTATAGTTTTATCGACATTTTATTTGAAAAAAATAATCAAGAAAACAAAAAATGTCCAAATAATTTATTAACGCTATTATTATTGTTACTATTTAATTTTTAAAGAATTTCGTCTCGAAATTATTTAAAATATTTCCCCAAAACAATGTTTCCAAAAGAATAAAATTTCCATAAAACAGTTGGAACAAAAACTTACCGAGTTTGTTATGATCAGTTTTAACATGGGAAAAGAACTCCTACAGTGTGTGTGTAAAATTCGCGTTTTAGTAGCTTCTAATGTAGTGTTTAATTTTAAAAACCATGGCATCGATGTCTTAATTATATCTAACAAGCACAAAAAGAAGAAAAACAAACGGTGACTAACAAAATTCTCTACGCGGAATCACTGCTTGTTTACATCAATATTTGGAATTTCTCGAAATAATCTAAATTTTAATTTAAATGACTTTTTTAATGCAATCGTTCGATTTCATGATTTCTCTACGAAAAATAAATATTTTTATATAAATTCTAAACAATCTCTTTTTATAATATTATAGTGAGCTATTGATTATAGTTGGAAGGTTACTCGCCTCTATAGTTGAAAACTTGAAAGGCTTTTCACCAGTAAATCGAAATGGTTAAAAACCATGTTTCAGAGTGTGAATCTTTTAGAACACTGGAAATCTTATAATAATAATAATAATAATAATAATAATAATAATAATAATAATAACAGTCTAACCTCAAAATTAATAGCTAGAAATGCTCTTTTTTACAAGTAAGCCTTCTCAATGTTGAAAGCAAAGCCTCTTTGTTAAAAAAGTGTTTTAGTTTCAAAAGTTCTACTAAACAATACTATGGAAACCGATAAAGCCATATACGCGCCTGAGACAGTACAGCACAGGAAATTAGGGCTTCAAAATCTAGAGCCAGATTAAACTATCGAGACAAATTTTTCGGGCCAATTGTAGTTTTATGGTGTTTTCAAGCTTATTAGCGTTTTTAGGTTGGACTTTTTTCTTTTGGATTTTTTGTACATTAGGCGGTATTCGCTGAATCAATATTTCAAAGTTTGCACTTTAACGCTTTAACATTTACTCGTGACATTTTGGTGGAGGCGCCAAGTAATGATTTTTGTACTTTTAATAAAATACTCTGTATCATGAAAGTATGCGCCTAAGCACAATTCTTCTCTATCTTGAGAATAAGTTAAAAATAATTTAAGAAGGTTATTTTCCATCAAAGAAGGAAAGTTTTGGTTTTCCACTTCAGCTTCTTTAATGAACGGTTACCTATACAAGTAGACCACTGCCTCTGTCTTCTAATTGCACACTCCTTCTATCGTCTGGTTGATTCGTCTTATATTTTTCTCCCTAATAGCTTGTTGCTTTCTGAGAAACTTTGCTAGTGTCTTAGTATCCATCCTATTGAGTTTTAGGAGTTAAGAAGGGCAATAAGATTATAGGAAGAAGTGGTTGTGAATGACCACTTGTCTTGATACTGGTGGTTCTAGGTTTTGCAGGTGTTGCAGCATTCGTAAGATCTATTTCACTGTTTGATTACAATAAACTTTAATCTTAGTAATATCTTATTTAGCGATCTTTTTTTATTTCATTGATTGCTTTTGGAGATACCAGGCTTTACTTATTTTTTTGAGAACAGTGTCCCATATAGCACATGAAGTTCAAATTTCGTCGACGGTCGTTCACTGGTTGGCCAATTTCTAACTTTGGACATTTAACGGACGTCTGTTACTGGACATAATTTGGATATAATCCGTATATGATCATTCGATGGACGTTCAAAAACGGACTTCCAGTGGACGTACAACTTTGTTCAAAAATATTCCAATAAAGTATGGACCAAAGCAGGATGTCTAATGGACGTCCGCTAACGGTCGTCCAGAAACGGACGTTCAATGGATGTCCAATTTACGTCTATGTACGTCCGCACTAATTTTGGACAACAAATGGACCTTGTATCATATAGGCAATAAATAACTTAGTCGCATGGGTTTACTTCGTTGTAAGAGTGTACACCCATACAGCTGCAAGAGGCAGCTACGGAAAAATATAGACAAACCCTAAACCTTAGAAACTTAATATGTGGAAAGTCGCAACAGGTCTCACTTAAGATCGCGGTGTAGAAATTGCCTAAATGTGTTTTTGTGGAGGACCATTTAAATGATAATAATATGATAAATGCTGTTGATAAATTTTATCACTTTTATTATCGTTGTTGTTGTGGCGGCTGCTGACTTGACTTTACTATGTGTGGGAGGCGCTCTTGCTTAATTAACCGCAATGTGTGTTTGGGGACGCACGGTATGGCGTGGCTGTTTGGTTTACCTCGACCTATTGACGATTGCATCTTCCAGTTGCCCCGGGCAGATATCACTGAGCGCTCGAACAGCTGCAGCTCTCTGCGCGTCAATTCTACAGAAGGGTGGGCTCCAGGAGGGTGAATGCTATGACAGTAGTAGCGCTCGGTCATCTAACACTTTGTTAAAATGGCGGCCCGAAGAGATAAGCGTGTTTTGCAAGTCACCATGGTCAAGATAGTGCACTGAAAATAAGAAGCGACGTCGGACGTCGTTGGAAAACCTCTCTCTCTCCACTATAAGTTTTCATTGTCATACCTATTTGGTAACAAACTAATGCATAGCGCCCGTAGCTCTTAAGCAAGAATAAGCTTGAATAATTTATTGCACTTTCTATACTTTACTGAAGACAAGCATGAAAGAACGTAGCTCAATCCGCATTCAGTTTTAGCGCACGAAGGGTGACCCGACCTTGGTGAGTTTAACCCAACTCGCGTTTATTTTTTATAATGGTACAGCCCGACTTGTTTTGAACAAAACTGACCTCGATTAGTGTTTCTGCCCTAAGAAGAGCGTGACGCAGTCTTGGCGTCCAACTGGAGCCAGAATTCTGTTTTAATAGTAGAATCGATCTTTTTTCCTTTGATCAATTTTGGACTTTGTTTAATCTTTGTCATTTTATTTTAAGCCTTCTACCTCTACTTAAATCTTTGTAATACTGTTATGGCTAAGTCACTTAAAGTAAATATCAAGATTATTAAATTCTATGTATGATTGATACTAAGTAAAACTAACGGTTTGCGTTTTCCATAAACCCTTTTAAGGGAGCTAAATACTAATATGCGTCTAGTTACGCCAGTCTACAAGTTCAGTGACTTAAAGGTCGGACTTCGCCCTCTATTAACCTTCTTAAACAAAGAAAATACAAACGCGGGTCGAACTGTTCTTCCAACAGTCCATTTATGGGGATCCAAGGTAGGGCTTCACCTTCTATTAACCTTCTTCAAAGAACTAAAAAGAAATGCGAACCCGGCTACCGGTTACTGGAATCTGGGCGCCCTGAGACAGTTACCAGGTACATTCCGTATTGCGTTAGCATTCACTGCAATTATATTTACTGCAAGTCCAACAGTTCAAGAAAGATAAAAAACCCAAATGTGTAATTTTCATCTAAAATCGTTATCTTAGATTGTGGAAAATCTTTTGTCAAACTTTTTTCTATTACCAAATCCATCAGTTTAAACGTTTAGACTTCTGGTTGGTTTTTTAGGGCCAAACATTATAATATTCTAGAAATGTTTTGTTCTTTTTATAAAGGAGAAGAAATGAGAAGCTATTATGCTTGCAAAACTAATATTGCAAAATTGCCTCAAGGAAATACACAAAAAAAATAAGATTAAAAAGGTCATTGACGTATAAAAACATATCTCTCTCAAGAAGTATAAAGATTAGCAAAAAACTTGAATGATACCATCAGCAACCTTAAACCCAACATATAAAATTCATTACATTAAGAGTACCAGAAGTTTTTAAATTTCTTTGCAATCTGCTTATCCAATTATGGTAATGAGTATGCATAACGTTAAGAAAAAAGAAACCTTCATGCAGTAGCAGAGCACATGAGCAGAAATTATTTTAACTTTGTTGCTTTATGGTTGTCGACTAACAAAGTCGTTACAGTACACCCACGTTTTCGATATAAATAAAGGTCGATTATAATAAAACATGCAAAATAATATCATTAAATGTTGGAATTCTCGCTGCTTTTATGTATTATAAGAGAGAAGAAAAAATGCAAACATTAATTTTACCGAAAGGTTTTTGCTAATTTCACAAAAATTAATTTTCTAAACGATCATTTTGTTAAACGGCAATAAAACCTGAGAAACCATCATTTATATAACATGCAGAACGCATAATTCAACTTTTCTGCCTTCTTTTTTTCTCTCTTGTGTAAAACATTCTATATGCCATTAAAGCTCAAGCTAAATAGAAAATCCTAAATGAGGATAATGAACAGAATTTATAATACACACATGTGATGTTGTAGTAAAAGGTATTTGCTTGACGTGTATATGATCAACAACGAATTTTTATCTACAACAAACCGTGATTATGTCTTCACACTTCGATGAGTATATCCCGGATGCCGGGCTACTTTATTATTGCACTTAAAGGCGTTTGAAAATCAGAGGCGATTAACATGTATCACGCAAAAGCTTATCAGATACTATAAAAAACAGATTGGTATGTAATTTGAAACGTTGGAAATTTCACCACCATGTATCTTTTATTACCAGGTACTTATTATTACGTAAAAAGATATATTTTCCAGATAGAAGTTAATTTACACCGTAGGTAGGAATTTATAGTACCACCCACTTACAATAAAGTGTCAGAACATATTTGAGTCTATAAAACAGAAATCATGTTGATATTGTAGCTATGGTTGATTGTCTTGTCTTTCATTAATTTTAAAAGTGTGACACAAAATCTAGCTATTATATTCATAATTATTAAATGACAGTAATTTGGACTAATTAAGTGGTCCTTGATACAAAAATGGTTAAAGAATGTTATCACAGCAGTATTAATATGTAAATCTGATCATTAACATGATATTGCTAAGATGATAAAAATGCGAATTTCATTCATTCTCAATTAATTTAAATATCGAGAAGACTAACTGAGTATTAAAGTTTTAAATACGAAGAAATAAAGAAGACCCCAGGAGATGAGTTAAACAACAACATACAAATGATTTAGTAGCCTAAATCAGAGACCAAGATCAAGACTGGACATAACAAAACCAGTATTTTTAACTTCAATAATCTTGCTCTACAACAAACAAATCGGCATCAGAAACGGTCTCTTCTGCTTTTTCTCCAGGTCTTGCTTAGTTTTTCTGCACCAAAGGTCATTCTTTAAGGAGAACTAGAGTAGTCTGCAACAAAAAATCAAGCTACTAAACAAGATCAAAACGATGTAACAAAACCAAGATTTTAAATGTGAAGGCTAAGAGTTACCCTTTTTCAGAAAACACTTTCTTTAATCCAACTTCGAGCTATTTCAGTTAGTTTACTCAGAAATAAAGAAATCTCGGAAGAAACTCCTATTTTAAAGAAACTCAGATTTCAGAAACAGAATGATCAAAACTGATTTTACTTATTAATCTATTTTTGCTTTCACTTAAATTATCTTGCTCCAGAACTATCTTATTAGAATCAGTAGTGGCCTCCTGCATTTCTTTCTTATGTCTTTCTGTCTTCTAACACCGAAATAGTTCAGATCAAGACTCTGGTTGCTGAACAGGACTAAAATTCGATATAGCAACACAAAGGTTTTTATACATAGTTTGATCAAAGATAAAGAGACCTTTAAAAAAGGTTTCCATGATCAAGAAACTTTGATGTGATCCAAAATCTAACTGCCGCAATGCGTTTAGCGCTACACGTAGCATGTAATTTTACTACGAGTACGACAGTCAGAATGGAAGCTTCTTAATTATCAAAACTTTTTTAGTTTTCCAATACCAAAATAGGTCATTTGTCATAGATCAAAAGTTTTTCTACTAAACAAAACCAAGACTTTATTTAGCAACAGCAAGACTTTTATCTAGAGCTTGCTCAAAGATAAAAAGACCGTGAGATTCAGCTTCAATACCAGCTTAGACGTAATCAATGATTTAGAAGTCTAGAGTTGATTATGAAACCTTTCTCAGTTTTCCAATGCAAAAACTAACTTGTTGCAAAGACCAAGACTGGATACAGCCACACCAACGCCCTTTTAGTCTGCTTAATGATAAAAAAAAACTCAAAAACAATTCCTATGGTAAAGAACCTTAACGTTCCAGCTTAGACATGATTAAGAATTTAAATATCTTAAGTTGGAATGTAAAATCTTTGATTATGGAGACCTCGTCTGTTTTTCAATGCAAAGATCTGTTTGCTGCAAAGATCAAGAAAACTTTAGATCAAGAGTTTGGTTATTAAATAGAACAAACACTGATTACACTGATTACAGCGACACCAACGCACTTATGGTTTGCTCATAGACGAAGAAACGATTTCTATGATCAAAAACCTAGAAATCTAAATGTCTAAGCTGGAACGGAAGCTCCTTGCTTATGAAGATTTATTCAGTTTTACAAATGCAAAGATCAGTTCATTGCAAAGATCAAGAATGCCTTAGATCAAAAGTTTGGTTATTAAATAGAACCAGAACTGATTATGGCGAAATCAACGCACTTATAGTTTGCTGAAAGGCAACGAAACGGTTCTTATGATCAAAAACCTAAAAATCTAAATGTCTAAACTGGAATGGTAGCTCCTTGCTAATAAATATTCTTTCAGTTTTTCCATGCAAAGAGCAGTTTGTTGCAAAGATTAAGAGTACTCTAGATCAAGAGTTTGGTTATTAAACAGAACCAGACTGATTGTAGCAACACCTTATAGTTTGCTCAAAGCCAAAGAAACGATTTCTATAATCAAAAATCTAAAAATCAAAATGTCTAAGCTGGAACGGAAGCTCCTTGATTGTGATGGTTTCTTCAGTTTTCCAGTGAAAAGATCAGTTCACTGTAAAGTTCAAGAATACTTTAGATCAAGAGTTTGGATATTAAACAAATTGTTTTTATGATAAAAAGCCTTAAAATTCCAGCTTAGACGTAATCAAAGATCTAAACGTTTAATCTGGAATGGAAACTTCTTGATTATAAAGACTTTCCTAGTTTTTCAATGCAAAAATCAGTCGGCTGTAAAGATCGAGAATACTTTAGATCAAGACTCTGGTTATTAAACAAAGCCAAGACTGATTATAGCGACATGCACTTATAATTTGCTCAAAGACTAAGAAACGATTCCCATGATTAAAAACTTTCAAGTTCTAGCTTAGACGTGATCAGAAATTTAAACTCTTAAGCTGGAATGGAGGCTTCTTGATTATGAAGACTTTGCTTTTCTAATGCGAAAATCGATCTGATGTAAAGATCGAGAATACTTTAGATCAAAACTCTGGTTATTAAACAGAACCAAGACTGATTATAGCGACACCAACGCACTTATAGTTTACAAGACAAAGACACGATTCCTATGATCAAAAACTTTTAAGTTCTAGCTTAGACGTGATCAGAAATTTAAACTCTTAAGCTGGAATGGAGGCTTCTTGATTATGAAGACGTTGCTTTTCTAATGCGAAAATCGGTCTGATGTAAAGATCGAGAATACTTTAGATCAAAACTCTGGTTATTAAACAGAACCAAGACTGATTATAGCGACACCAATGCACTTATAGTTTACAAGACAAAGACACGATTCCTATGATCAAAAACTTTTAAGTTCTAGCTTAGACGTGATCAGAAATTTAAACTCTTAAGCTGGAATGGAAGCTTCTGGATTATGAAGACTTCCTTGATTTTCCGATGCAAAAATCAGTCTGATGTAAACATCGAGAATACTTTAAATCAAAACTCTGGTTATTAAACAGAACCGGAACTGATTATAGCAACACCATTGCACTTATAGCTTGCTCAAAGACTAAGAAACGATTCCCGTGATTAAAAACCGTAAAGTCCCAGCTTAGACGTGATCAAAAATTTAAAAATTCAAGCTGAAATGGAAGCTTCTTGATGATGAAGACTTCCACAGTTTGTCAATGCAAAAATCGAGGATACTTTAGATCAAGAGTTGGTTATTAAACAGAATCAAGACTAATAATAGCGATATCAACGCGCTTATAGTTTGCTCAAAGACAAAAACACGATTCCTATTATTAAAAGCCTTAAACTTCTAGCTTAAATGTGATCAAGAAGCTGGAATGGAAGCTTCTTGATTATGAAAACCTCGGTTTTCCAATGCCAAAACCAGTTCTTTGCAAAGATTGAGAATAGTTAAACCAAACCAAACTGAACAAGATCAAGACTGATCATAATAACACCAAAGCTTTTGTATCAATATTGACCAAGAGTTCTCTTCTTTCAGAAAACTTGTTTAGTATCCAAAAGAATTTTGAATTACATTACCTAGTTTGTTCAAAGGCGAAGAAACCTTGAAAGATAGTTCAATGATCAGGATTAAGCGTTATCATTTTTTTTTATTTATTAGTAAATTAATATTACCGTTTGTCATTTAAATATCTTTCATTTAAAGATTTTGCTTAAAGAAGAGCTTTTCTCCGTTCTTCTTTTGAAAAACTAATCCATCTGGTTTGATTGAGATCAGAAATAGTGTTAGAAAATAAAGCCAAAACTCGGTATAACAAGACCATTTTTATTATCCAAACCGACCAAAATAAATTGTCTTTCAAAACTTTCTTCTTGTCCAAATAAATCTTGAATAAATGGAAATGAGATTTCTTAGTGGGACAGATTGGAATCTTGGGTAAATTCTGTTTACATCAGTTTTCTCGAAAATTGTTGAAAATCAGTATCTCCTCCGACAAAAAAACATGGAAGTTTTTCTGAACTAGGATTAACAATTTTGATATCAAACTAAGCTCTACATCAGGTTCGATTGCTACTGGAATTTATATATAGTAAAACCAAAATGTTTAGTTTCCTACCTTTTCCATTTCAGCATTACAAAAAGAATTTAAATAAAGTTAACTCTAAATCACAGAAGTCCTTCATCTTGTAGCATTAGCTAGTTGAAAAGAAAATAATTTAAAAATTTCTTGATGACTTGATTAACCATAATTTTTAAACATCGCCTTTTTAAATTAAACTAACTGGTTCCCAATTTAAAAAAGTATTAATAAAGTAAAAACGCTATGAATATAATTAAAATTTCCATTAACAACTAAAATTAATATTTAAACAAATAAAAAGATCACCACTATATTTTAAACAAAAACTTATTAAAAACTAGATTTATTTCCCTTTTTAACCAAATAAAGTATGAATATTCATTTTAATTGTTGTAAACTACAAATTTAAATTTTTTTATTTATTATTCAATTTTCTATAACACGATTTTTAGAAAATTAAAATAAGACATGAAACATTTCTAACCTAAAAATTTCAACACTGATTTTTTTCTTTAGAATTTATTAAATCATAAAATTCTTTAATGAATACAACGCTTAAGAAAATTTATTATAATATTTCTTTTCTAAAATTTAATAAATAAATATAAACTTTTGAGAAATTTGCGGATGTCCAAGCGAGCTTTAAATCTTAATAATCAAAAAAGAAGAATCCATTATGGAAGAACTAATGTAAAGTATAGACTGAAACCCGTGCCCTGACCTAAAACTTGGCTGGTACCTTTCTCCAAGTTTAAAAATTATTACGATTTAGTTATTGATGTTTTTAGGTTATCACCACTAAGAAACTTAATATTTCATCTCTCTAGGCTAAACGGTGTTCGCATAGTTTACTATCATCATTCTTCATTCAAAATGTGCAAAAAATTATTGTAGTAGTGCTGCACGAGCCATGTATAAAAAAAGTGGCATTTACAAAATGTACGTGTAAATCATTCTCTTTTCTTTTATAGATTTGTTGTTTAGTGAACGTGTTAACATGTTATGATTAATGAAGTTTTTGCCTTTGAGTGTTTTTTTAATTTTCATAAATTGTATGAACTCGTCGATGGACTTCTTCTAAATGAACTTACTCAGAGAAAGGGGACGTCAGCATGTTTTGTAATTATATAGAGACGAATAAATCACCGAATGTTCCCATTTGCATCTTTGCTTAAAAAAAACAAATCAAAATTGAAACGAATAAAGAAAAAGTTCGAGTTTGGTAATTTATGGTTTGTGATTCACAACTGCTAATTCCTGATAGATAATGGCATCAGATTAAAATTTCGGTATTTCTTTTAAGAGTTAAAGGATCAAAGTTTATTTTTGTAAAAGTGGAAGATACAGTTTTTCTGTTATAGCAGGACATGTTGAAAAGTCTGATGAAGTTTCAGAAGAAATAATAAACGAGCTTATCAACGTGAAAGTCTAGTTTGTTTACAAATTAACATGATCGTTGCTGTGTACGACGTCCAGAGCGAGAACAGAACATTCCACGATCAAGTATTCCTATTAAGTTTTTTGGAGTTTCCTTAGTTAAAACAGGATAGATACCGGAGCTGTAATTTTTAGAAATTTAATTGCTTACATTATTATGACCTGATCTTTCACTTTGCTTTGGAATTTTTGAGAATTAAAGATTTTCAACCACCTCTACTTTATCATTCTAACTAGAAAATACCAAACGCAATATATAAAAGAGAAAAGAACGAGCTGTTAGCAAACATAAATATTTTACACAATAGTATAACAAAGTTCACATCTTCAAAAGCTAAACTTATCTGATAACGTTCAATCAAGATTAACATCAGAAATGCAATAAAAATGAATTAGTCTAAAACTTAATACTTTTAAATAAATATGTTGGGAGTGCCAATTTACCCTAAAAAGTAACAGGATTAAAACACGATAGAAACCCATAAAGCTACAATGAGATAATTTATTAATAAATAAATAATAGCAGTTAATATCATTATTAATCATATTTTTTTCTAATAATCTTGTTTAGACAAGACAACTATAATAAGAAGCCAAAATATTACATCGAATTAGTATTTGAGTATAATCACGTATTGATTTATATTTATTTTCTTAAAGTATTAGCTAGAAGCAAAAATTAATCGCAGAAAATTAAGCAGCTGCCACTTATATACTACAGTGGTATAAGTTTAACTATAAATTCCTTTTTTGCTTTGTTCAGGAACGAATTCATCCTCCATGGTACCCACTGCCTTTTTTATATTTTTACACAGAGAGCTAGTTATTATAAGCAGGTGGCAGTAATATTAATTGACTTTTAGCAGTTTTTATGCCTTCTCTCTTTGTCTAAATAAATTAACAGAAACGCTTAGAATTATTAAGCTTAAATTACCGAACAGTTCCAAACACTTCTTATGGTTATAAAAAATATTTATGCAACGCATTAAGAAATTACCACAAGAAATGAATGACACATTAAAAGTCTTGTTGATAAAAGGTATAAACCTAGGGAAAAATTTACGATAGACATTTCTAGATGACATTGTTTTTTATGTAATAAACCATGTTGTAGAATCTCGTTATCTTTCGTTTATAGTTTCCTCCGATTGTGTCTTTCTTTTTCGATTTTTAACTTTTTAAACTTAACCTATCTAATTAGCTACTTTAGAAACAAAGAATCAGAAAATTTTGAAACTAAGAATAACGACTAATATCTTGCTGCTTCAACTATTTCATTTTACTCCTTTCTCCCCCTTTGGATTCAACAGGGCAAGTTTCAAATTTAAAAATCCTCTTTCTCGTGAGACTTTTCAAACTTAAAGAATCTTTCCTGATCAATTGGTGATGTTTAAATAGCCCCATGATGAATATCTGAAGGAGTCTTCATTATTACTGTAGTATAGCCGGTATAGACTTCTCTTTAGAAATAAATGAAGCTTTTTGCACTAAAGGAACGAACGGCAGAGCAAACTTTGTTGTCAATCTAGGTTTTCATCCATTGAAGGATACACAGAAACAACTCCCTGGTGGAATTCTGGAACCCAAAACAAAGAAAAATAGAAGCAGATCTGTGAACAGATTGGTAGATTGTAAGGTAACTGTAGCAAGAGGATGTCCAAACTTGGCTTTTGGTCTTCATGGAAGAAGTCCACGAGGTGTTTTTAAAATATCTGATGCAATCACTTTACTTTGCTTTACTGATCGCTCCACAAGCTTCCACGCAAGAGTACGAGTTGTATCTATTAGGAATATGACTATCAACTCGCATGGTTCATGAGAAAGCAAACAAATGTAAATGTAGACGAGTGAACGTTTGAAATTGTCCCAGCTCCGACTTCAACTTTCTCTGTACGTTTTCCCGACGATTCCCGTGCTTTCTACGGCTCGCTCTTTTTTTACATACCCAACACCAGTTCCGCTCTGATCAATTACAGAGGATCGTCGATGTCCGATCACATCCTGGTCACCGACAATCTCACTCCTTACTTTCCAGAGCCAGCCGCCATTGGAACCCCATCACCAGCGATCACCAACATGCTGTTCCAACTGCCAGCTCTAAATTTCGCTTTGTCACCTGCAGAAACTGGAAACGCGCTGAGTGGGACGCGTTCCGGCCTCACTTCACCGACAACCAGTCCATCCATCCTTGACTACCGTTTCCAAAATCGAGGCTGCCGTTCACAGCCTTACCACCACCATACAAGATGCAGTCGACACCTCAGTCTACCTCAAAACCTTCAGCATCGATCGTTCGCCCCTACTAAGAAACGTAGTCCGACTCATAAAAGAGAAATGCAGACTCTAGAGAAAATTCGCCGGAGCCCGTGATCCTCTGGTCAAGACGTTGTGGACCGACTCAACGTGCTCGTCCGGTTGCTTGTTCTGCAACAAGCTCCAAACCATGACAGGCTGCAGGAAGCGAAACAACCCCCACCTTCTACACAGCGGCCAGATAACCACGGGATCTCAAGAGAAAGCAGACGTCTTTGCCTTCTGTTCGATGATATCCACCAGCCTCCGGGCAAACCCCGTTTCGACTAAGACCACATCCGACACGAAGGACGCGACAACCTCCAAATAAAAACTCTGGCCAGAGTCGCTCCGAAACCGTTTCCCGACCCGCTGCCTCTAGATATTCTTCTTCCCATCCGGGTGGAAGAGATGGCGACGGCCCTTGCCTCCGACAAGAAGTCCGCTCTGGAAAGTTTGCTATCAACCATCCCTATCTTATTCTTGACCGCGTACAGCAGCGTTCGCCTTCCAAATTATCAAATTCCATCTTGGCCAAAAAGGCTCATGCCTCTGGTGCTTCGCAGCAGCAGGAACAATTATGATTTTCTCTTCTTCCTCAAAATTGTAATAGTACCCCAGTGGACAGTTGGATTTGGCTGTTTTAAAATCCCAGAGGGACATGTTTTGAGAAAGACTGCTTTTTCTAGTAAAAAGAATCACCTGGGTACTGTCAGATTGGATTTGATGAAACAGAATCTCAAATTGCAATAAAATTCTGGAAACGCCAGCAAATTGAACTTTCTAGATGGCGTGAGATATAGTGGCAAGAATTCCTGAATCATTGTTACCTGATGTTAGTTGAGGAGAGGCAACTGTGAATTCTTCTTACAAATTGAGCTAAAATTCTAACACTCAAAAGCTTTCGATCTACACACATCTTTCATTTCCGACTAGAATTCTTTCAAATGGTTTACCTAAAACATTGAAAAGAGAGAGGGAACGATAAAAGTAAAGGTCGTTGTGATTTTTGTAGGGTTTGGAAAGCGTGACTGTTCGAGAGATTCTAGCATTCAGAAGTTTGCAGCACACCATATGGAAGATACGCTTTATATCGAAGAAAGCAGCAACATGCATTTTTATCAAGAATTTCCGGCAATAATTCTCTCGAATGCTTTACTTAAGACATTGCAAAGAGCGAGGGAATGATAAAACTAAGGGTCGTTGTGATTTCTGTAGGTTTTGAAAGCGTGACTGTTGGTGAGATTCTAGCGTCCAGAAGCTTGCACCACACCTTATCAAGAGGTACGCGTTATATCGACGAAGCTGGCGACACGCATTTTTCTCAAGAATTCCCGGCAAGAATTTTATTGAATGCTATACCTAACACATCAAAAAGCGCGGAGAAATGATAAAAATGACAAGAGTTTTTTCAAATGACGTTGTGATTTGTGTGAAGTTTGAGAATTGGACCTTATCAACAGCACGCTTTATGTCGAAGAAGGTGAGAAGATATAAGACACCCTATGGCTAACAAAATGTTGTGGAAGATATCCTCTAGATCTATAAACAGGTTAAGAACATATACGAGGGGGGTGATGGAAGAATTTCTCGACTCAGTCTTGAATCTTACGACAGATATCGAGCGCAGCCGCTTGAAAGATCCTTCGCTTCGGATCAGTATAAGAGTAACGGTCCGACAAGTTGAAAAGACCCGAACGACCCGTCAGGGCCAACTGGCCCGTGCAGGTCTCTACCATGAGGTAGCAAACAAGGTTTTGTAGATGTTTGTTTGTATCAGACTGGAATGTCATTGCAAAAGATGAACAGAAAGGAGTCGGCCTCAGCGCTTTCTGGCTGTTTCTGTCCGAAGGGGTCTTGAAAAATATGATCCCAGATGTTATTGGAGGCAGCTTGAAACAGCTATCTCAGAGTTCCATACAGGCATGGTTTTCTGGTCTTGCAAAGGTATCTCTGTAGTTAGCAAATAGAATTATCTGGGTTTTACTAGATTGCGCTTGATTTTCCATCGCTAATACAGAACTTCAAGACGTGGAAGTAAAGCAGAAATACAAGAGGAACATAGTTTATAAAACATGCCATAAATCAATCCGACAGATCTGTCTAAAAGACGATGTTTGTACCAGACCTTGTCAAAAGCACACTTTATGTCGAAAAAAGTGACGAGATTAAAAGGCATTTTTAGCTAGCAGAATGTTGTCGAGGATATCCTCTAGATCTATAAACAGGCCGGGAACGTGCACGAGGAGAGTAATGGAAGAATCTTCCAACTCGATTTTGAATCGCTTTGGTCTAAAGAGTGTCTATAGAATATCGATCGATCTGCCGTGGATAGTTCACGAAGGAGCAAACAAGGCTTTGTAGCAGACTGAAAGGAAGTGTATGCCTGAGAGTTAGCAAATAGAATCATCTGGGACTTACTAGATTAGGCTTGATTTTCCATCACTAATACAGAGCTTTAAATTGCGCGAATTTGTGATAGACCTGGAAGTGGGCTATGGTTTACAAAACGTTACCATAAATCAAGCCACAGATCTGTCTGAACGGCGATGCTTACGCTGGAAAAGGAAACTAGAAATTATTCCAGCAAACTGAAGTGAGAGTATACCATTCGGGAACTTTTGAAGAAGATTCTTGTATCAGATCTAAACTAATGCACGTTCTGTACGTTGAGGAACGTGGAGAGCACACATCTTCCAGCAGAAGGAAGTCCTTCGTAGAAATGCCGAGGGATGTTAATGAATTCTTGCAATTCCTCAAAGGTTTTATCTAAAGCTGCTTTGGATAGTTGAAATTATTTTCATTTCTGCTGTTCTTATCATTTGTATTATTTTGTTGGTATCTCCTCCTGTTTCAAAAGGGGGTCAGGACATCTGGGCGCGGGGTCATTTGGGTGCGAGATTCTTTGGGCGCAGGCCGATTGACCACAAAGTATTTATTTTTATTTCTTTTATTTTGATGCTACTAAGTTAGATTCAGGATTATTATTGTGTTGATATTATTCTCTTTTCTTGTATCTTGCTAACCTCAAAATAAAAGAAAATAAAAGTAAAATTTCGACCTGGCGCCTAAACGACCATAGACTCCTTCAACAGTTGGTCTAATAACTGTCTTTATATTCCTATCTAGCTGTCGGTGTTGAGATAGCTTTCGTTGTTAGTTTTCTCACTTCTTCTTATAAGTTGCCTGTTATTGCTGAACTTTGAGACTTGTTCTATGGATTAGCCGTGCATTTTGAGTTTGCATCTTATGGGTTTTTTAGCTGTTACCGTACATTGCGGTTTTTTGATATTAATAATTATGTTAAGATGTTCAGTATTCTGAACAAAAGCATGGAACAATCTTTATACGTTGTTTTCACTTGGCGATGAGCCTTGCACTGTCAGCTTAGCATACAACGTGAAAGTAAGTTTCTTTCATTCTGTATCATCTTGTCTTTATTGCTACTGCGCAGTTTTAATTGATATTATTGTTGAAGTTGAAGAAGCTGAATCTGAATGATCTTTGAAAAACAAAATTTATGTCCTGGATAGAATTCTATTAATAAAGTGTTTAATACATTCAATCATCCATTCCTTGTCTTTTCTCTTGCAAGTGTAGTAATCGTTTTGAACAATCCATGTTTCGAGGCTATGTTATTTTTGTGAGCATTGGTTTTTACTTTGCGCGCTCCATCATTTCTTCACAAACGCGTCATAAGATGACTTCATCGTCGCAGCTTCTTCGTTGTTTATCTTCTATTTCTAAAGTTTATGATTGGGCTCTGTCTCTTTAACCTTCTGAAGAACAGTCGGGCTTTGTCTTCCACCGGGCCACCTATGGTGGCTTAGAATCAGGCTGTACTCTTTTTAAAGCGTTTGCTGTGTTATCTATAGTTATCTATAGCAGTTTACAGTTTCGCTTTGGGTTTTTTTAGACTTTTTGCTGTAATTCTGAAGAAAGCTACGCACCATGTAAATACATAATTTGACTTCTACGTCATAATTTTTGTTCATATAAAGAAATGTGTTATTGATCTAGAAAAAAACTAACATAACTGATCTGGAAGTGAGATACAAACAAATGTCGAATTTAAGTAGCTGCAACCCAAAATAAAAACTTGAGAATATTAAAATCAGCGGAAATACAAGTTCGGTTCAGCTCGGTTACTAATATAAACGTAGCAAAACAAGCAATTTAACAATTAAAGCATTTAATGACGAAACCTTGTGCGATACGTAATACAAAAAAAGTCATTATAAACCTCGGGAATTCTCTGAGGTACTTTTCCTATTTTTTCCTGCAAGATTTCCTTTATTGGCGTAGCTTTAAAAACATTAATAATTAATTATAATATTAGAAATACCAGAAGCATAAGTTCTAATACTTCAATCATTTACACTCCAAGCATATTTTTATATAAATCTTGATGCTGTCAATCAATTAATATATAAATTCCGAAAAGTCAACAGAATAACTCGGTTAAAATTCTAAATATGCAATCGTCATTAGAAACAAACCTAATAGTGAAAGATAATAGCCGATCTTCAACTTCTGAATGCGAAATGACATTCTGGTGCTGTGGGCGATCAACTAGTCTACGGATAAATAGCAATCACTCGTCACTCCTAGACTAATGAATGTGCACTTAGAGTCTGTAATTGGCAGCTTTATTGCGTTAGCTACATTACACTTTTTATATATTTAATACGTTTGTAGTTAACTTAAACGGTTCTATATACTAAATACTTCGTTGACTTTTATTTTATTATTATTATTATTATTATTAACTATTTGAGGACGTTCAGGAAGAATTTTTGGTTAAATTATTTTATAATAATAATTAGCCTTTCTTTCCAGATAACAAGGTGAAAGTGAAAGATTTTAGCCCCTTTAGTTTAATAAATACTTGTTCATCTTGTTTAGGTATTTATTTATTAATTTATCCTTTTTATTTCTATTGATCAGTATCTCTCTTTTAACTTTTTTATAACGAAAGTTAATTAATGTCTAAATAATTGTCAGTCATCATCAGTTCCTAGTTATTAATATATTTTTTTTAATCTTCTGCTCTAGTTCCACGCCCATACTGTACTTTTTAGTGTGAATTTCCCAACGTAAATTTAATAAAATGAATGTTTCATTTTACCTACATGATGGACAGTTTTTATTTTATTTTGATTTTCTTTTTTATGACATCAATTTTAATGTACATTGACGTGATGGTCTTGTAATGTCTAATTAGTACATGTATCATTTTGTATGGTTGTTGTAGTAATTATAAACAGAAGACAAAATAATTCAATGTATAGTTTTTGCTGTCGAAATAATAAAAAAAAAGTCAAGGGAATTGAACTGCTGAAGATTTAATAAGAAATTACGGAAGAGAAGGTTTCTTGTCTATAGTGTTTAACAATAAAATCATCATGAAGAAATGCTCTGATTATTATTTTTGATTTATTTAGAGGTGTCACTTTCAAAAACAGTTGACTGAGGTCAGGCTCTTCCATTTTACTTTTTGAGGATTTGTTTCTCGTTTTTCCTTATTTGAGAGACTGGATTTTAATTTCTAAGATTTAGAGAGTAATTTGTTAAGTAATCAATTTGAGCAATTGGAATGTATGAGGTGGGTCGAATTGGTTGTCATTAATATAGATAATAGGGAAAACGGTTTTAGTGATCATAGGCTACTTGCCGACTTTTTTCCTAAAAGCTTCTCCTCGTATCTTGCTTATTAGACGGGTTATCTAAAAACTTTGCAGACACTTTTTACTAGAAATTTAATTATTAATAACATAACACACTTAACTTTTTTGTCGAACTTTACTGTCTTCGACAAATGGCATGAAAAGATTAGTGTTCAAGCCTTACAAAATATATAGATTGCTGTGGATTTATCGGAAAAATGTTAAGACGACGGCGAAAAGATTAGTAGTTTGGAATTACGAATTATATCATTCTGTTTGAAACACAGGGCCCGCCTCGGTATTTCTCAATATTGTATGTTTTGAAGCTTTTTTACAATTTACAAAGAGCACTTAAGAGGCCCCCAGTGCATGTGGATCAAGTTGTTTGTCTCTATGCAAATGAAATCCACATGAGATTTGATTAAAGTATTTTTAAATGCATTGAGAGCATTGTTTATATGATGAAAGTACGGATTGTCAAAAATTATTTCTTCCTTGAAAGTGAACCGTTGATACTTTCTTCAATTATTTTTCTATTGGAAACACTATAGCTCGAAATATTAATCTCTTTTTTTACTTCAGGTAAATAAATACTTCAGTTTACGTAGTTATCATCTTCAATTTGTTAATTTAGACAAGTAATTTCGACAAAAACTTAATGTTTGTTTTCTTATTCTCCGATTTTCTTTAAAAGTCTTCTCGCTTGAGATATTTTTAATATTCCTTGGTACAGAGGCGTACTAAATCCTGAGACGTAGAAAAATCTTTAAATAATATGCAGCTGATTCTGCAAAAGAGTACAATCCACAGAATAGTAGAATTGGAAATTGAATTTAGGAACTTAGCAGATATGAACAAAGAACGTGAAAATCCCAAGAAGAACGCTAGGAATCTACTCTGGACACTCGTCGACATTAATTAACAAACACATTGTTAGTTTGAAATTACGAATTACTGATTGCATAAAAGGTGCGTCTAGAATTTATAGAATTACAAAGTTGCAAATCGAGATTAGAGCCTTAGAGATATGGGTTCTCAAAAATGTCTGTATATTTCGAGAAAACTCTGAAAATTCTGGGAAAAACGCTGAAAAGTTACTCTATTTAAATACTCATAGATACTAAATAACCAACAAAATATTAATTTGAAATTATAAACTACATCATACCATTCGAAAAGTAGAGAAATCTCAGGATAATCATTGGAGCTACGCTGATAGTACAAAAAGTACGTCTGGACTTCATAAAAGAAAACGCAGGGAATCTACTCTTAACACTCATCTGCAAAAAATAACCAATTATTCCGTTCTTTCTCTTACCTGCTTCTTCTTCTAGTCCTTTATTCCAATTGTATTAATCAGCTATCTTTCAATACCACATTCTTCTTAGTATTGTATTTGTCGGCATTTTCCATACGTGACCTATCCATGCATCTGGCCGTTTTCGTTTCACTACTGCAAGTGTATTTGGTTCACTAAATAATTCCATTAGTACTATTGTTACTATTCGCTTCTAAAAAATTACTATTGGCCGAAATATCGATTTATCAATTTGTATTTTCAGGTTTTTCGACACTTTCTTATCATTCAGGTTTTTTTTTTAATACAAACATTGTGCGATCTTGTTTGAACCCTTAATTCGTCTTTTTTGTATTCTTTGTCTAACTAGTTCATGTATTTCGTTTTCTGTTAATTTATCATCAGGCCTAGTTGTTGCGCTGTTTTTTCATACTGTACAATCTTCTCTCTCAATTCTTCCTTGCTGTCGTGTCATTATCAGTCTGTCGTCTGCAAACGCTAGTACTTTATATACTACTCCGTTTCTGTTTATCCTCTCTTTCCTTACCACGTATTCTAATGCTTAGTTGAACAACAGCGATAACAAAGCGATCATCTTGTCTCAAATAATTTTTTACCTCAAATTCCTTCGTCTATTGGCCATCAACTCTTACTGTGCCTGGGGGTCTATAGTTTACAAAATTGCAAATCGAATTTAAGGAATTGCAGATATATGTTTTCATAATGTTATTAAATGTTTGGGAATTTTGTAAATTCAGATAACAACGTTGGAAATCTACTTGAAACACCAGAAGACACTAAATAACCAAGAGATCATTAGTGTGAAATCACTAATCATATGATGCCATTCAAAGTGCGGAGAAATCTTTAAATAATCAATGGCGCTACTCTAATTAAACAAAAAGTACGTTTAGAATTCATTAAAAAAACGCAGGAAATTCACTCTTAACACACGCAGACATTAAATAACCGACAGATTATTATTTCAACATCACACCTTTCGAAACGTAGAGAACGTTTTAGATAATCATCAGCGCTACAGTGATTGTACAAAAAGCACGTCTGAAATTCATAAAAAACTGCAAGAAATCCACTCTTAACACACACAGACACTAAAACCGACAGATTATTACTTCAAGATTATAAATCGCTTCGTGGCTTTCTAAACGTAGAGAAATCTCTAGATAATCACTGGCGCTACGCTGATTGTACAAAAAGCACGTTTAGAATTCATAAAAACGCAGGGAATCCACTCTTAACACACGCAGACACTGAATAACCGACAGATTGTTACATCAATGTTACGAATCACATCTGCCATTTGAAACGTAGAGAAACTTTTAGATAATCATCAGCGCTACGCTGATTGTGCAAAAAGCACGTTTGAAATTCATAAGAAACACAGGAAATCCACTCTTAACGTTCGCGGACACTAAATAACCGACGAAAACTATGAATTACGTTAGGATCGGCCGTACCAGTGCAGCACGGTTACTGCGCGCAAGATTTTTTCCCGGCCTCTTTCTGCCCATACACACAAACAAATGATTTTCGAACTTTTTACCACCCTTGATTGTTTACAGTTAGAAGAAACATGCGTTCTTTTACACTACACTAAAATGTAGTAGCAGGCAACCATGTAAGATTCTGCATTAGTTGTGTAAGTTACAAATCTTTATTTGTATCTAGGACTGGAATTCCTCTTACTGCTATTTGACTTCTATCTTTAGCTTTATATAAGAAGAAATTTAATCATTTTGGGGAATTATTTTTACTTTTTTCTATACTACTCTGCAAAGCAAAAAGGCTTCTATTCTGAAAATCATAGTTTTGGGATGTTTGGCTTTTTTGCGTTTGTATGGGATATTGCCAAAGTTTGCTTAGCATACATATAGATCTCAGTGCAAAGAATCCAGCAATACTCTACGTATACTCGATTTTGTCTATTTTTCGTATTAGAGCCGTTTTGATTTGATTTACAATCCTGACTGTCTTTTCCGTTTTGCTACACCAGATCGGTGTTTATATGTAATCATGTTAGAGGCATTATGATTAAAGAAAGGCAACAGTTGCTTGAAATTTACTAATGTTTGCATCTGCAAGTTCACTTATTTGCGTAGTGGTGAGTGAATGGCGTGTTTACTCTATTTAATTATTAAATATAAAAATACCTAAAACTCGTAAGTCTGAAAGGTCGGTCCAGATTACTAGTACTTATTACTCTGCTTGTGGCTCGTGGACTAAAGGTTCGCCAGAGCCAATCAGGCTCGTAAGCTTGCAGATGTACATCAAAATGAACTTGATGCAGCTCGCAAAAACCTTTGCACTTGCAGTTTGTACGTACCTGTTCATATTATTCAGAACGGAATTAAATTTCAATGTAGACGGCTAGTTTTTGATAGTGCGACGAGTCACGTGATTGAGCCCAAGTCAACACAACTACTAGCACGAATAATCTGGACCCAGTTTGGTTGACAAGGTTATTAAGCGACTTCAATGAAGGTGTCGTTGCCGAGCATTTAACAAAAGGAAGAAAATCGACTTGGAAAAATCATTTTTAGTCCTTCTAGGTCATTTATCACCAGTGAGACGTATACGTGAAAAAATCAGATATTTTTACTTGTGAAGATCTTATACCTCGTGTTCTGTGGAACCCACAGAGTACCGATAGTTAAAGACATGAATTACGTCCTACCATTCGAGAGATAGAAGAATCTTTAGATGGGAGTCGCTCTAAGGTATTTGGAACCTTCATTGTAAAAAAGTTCGGAATCTTACTGCAATTTTTGCACACTACTCAGAAAAGAAGAATTTATTAATTAAGCCAGCTAAAACTAGCATGCTGTTTACCACATGAAATTGCCTTAAGAAACTTTGTCATAGGTGCCAAACGCCCTAACGCAAGCCCTGATCTAAAGATTCTTCTGCGTCTCAAATTGCATCAGATAACTTGTAATTCCTAACTAATAGTCTGTTGGTTATTTAGTGTCTTCGAGTGTTTAAAGTAGGTTTCCAGCGTTTTCCCACGATTTAATATTTACTCAACAATATATTAAACTGAAAGAAAGAAAATAACATTTAATGAACCCTATAGATTAAATTAAAACACTTCTTTCAGATTTAAAAAACGTTCTATCTTGAACGTTAATGTCTAAATTCTAATAAGTGAGGTATACTTTCTAATACAATCAGGATTAGAAGTAGTTGGCAACATAAGCTTATTAATAATTATTGTAAAAACATAAGTATTTCATTAGCAGTTTACGGTTTTATGTGGAATTACTCTAGACATATCTGGGAATAAAGTACACAAAAAAAATCTAAGTCGGCACATTAAGAATTTGCCGAAGGATATAAGAACATTCCTAAAGCAAACTTTTTAATGTTAAGTAAAGTACCTGATTATGTTTGTATTTAAAACTGGCGGAACGGACTTTCTATCCGATATTTTAAGTTTAATTTTTTATAATGGAAATTACCGGTATACAGGTTCACCTATAAATATAAAAGTCAGAAAATTAATTTGTAAAGAGATATATGGATATGACTTTTTAAATAACAACCATAACTTGTTAAAGTTTTTCATTCAGATGCTGAGCACGTTACATTTCCGTGTATAAAGTTTTAGTGCATTCTATCCTATCTCGACTGAATGATGTAATTGATATGGCAAATTTTAGAAACGCGCATTTACAAATAAGCAGTGTCATAGTTAAAATTTATATCCCATACATTATATTTAAAAGGTGACATCAGAAAAATAAAATTTTAAGGAATATATTCTTTCGCACGGGAAAAAAGTGAACGATCACAGAAATGTAAAATTATGAGCACGATTTTAAAACACAAGACCTCATGTAGTCAATTGTCTGTCATTGTCAACCCGTGTTGTTGTAAGTGTCCCGGACTCGTGTCCTGAGTACGTGACTGCTTCCTCTCCCCGCCGTGTTTGACTGATCGCGATGGTACGTGTCTTGTCAGAGCAGGCGGTAACACGCACTTGGACGCGGCGTTAAACGGCCTGTATGCGGACTGAATACGAGTATAAAGTGATTTATATAAAAAGCTTCGGTTCCCGACCATTAGCAAAGACTCAAGTTCACACAGAAAGACGTGCAGGTCATAGCTAATTGAAAAATACGGCATAAGTGATTATGATTAGCACTGGGGAATAAATTAACCGTAAGCAAAGTCGAAGAGATAAATCCGAAACGGTGGTGATGGATGTGGAACTATAAGTTTTCTTTTCAGAAAAAAAATTCTTGGACTTTTTGACTAGCACTCGGAATAATTCTTTTTGAGTTAATAAGCCCAGTAGGCGGTGGTATACTTGATGAAGGCTCGTATTTTATAAAAACATCGCTACCGCGGGGATTCCAACGTTTGGTTAGGCGAGAAAACCGAACTCTTTAACGGTAAATTAAATCGGGAATGAATAGTTTTCACGCTTTACCCGAGGAAATTGTTAAATTGGTTGGTTATTTTGGTGAAACACATTTGCGTAAGCTTAGATTTATTTTATTATTAGAACTAATCTTGATATTATGGATAGACTGATTTGATAGATGTACGAAATTATTTTTTCTGGATTTACATTTCTTAGTATATCCATCTGTCTTTAAAATTTTAGAAAGAACACTCTTCAAACGGTTGTTAACTAGACTTGTCTTTGTCACCGATGGACCCAGATTTCGCAAAGATACCCAAGTCTTTTTCCGAATTTAATTTAATAGACAATATTTAATGGAACACCCTCTCAGTAACAGCGTCACCATAGAAAATTTCATTACTGTTGCTCGTCGTGTCAGCACACCGTTCCCACCAAAATATTCAGATTAGTTTTTATAATAATCTTCAATTCCAATGGTAAATGTTTGATCTCTAAAAAAGTACCAACGACCAATTTTATTTATTGCTATCCCTTTGTATTCTTTCGATGCCTTCTTATTTTAGAAATAAATACCAACAATAGCAATTTTGAACTATAACGAAAACTTTGATAGAAAGAGTCTCTTGTTGTACCATAAAACAAATAAGGTTAGTTGACTGTCTTTTCTAACTATTTAAATGCAGATATTTGGAATAAAAACAGAGAGGCTTGAAAGAAGTTCCAAAACTTTGAAAATCCAATTAAAACTATAAGCTACAATAGACAGTTACGAAACTAGGAAGGCTTTGGAAGACTTCTTGTTCAAGTACCTTCATAAAAAGAAATCAGCAGATGTTAGATCATATCGAGAAATCGAGAATTCTGGGGAAAGGTCTCTCGCAATAAACTCATGCATAACCTGTTGTGTTGTTCCTAATACAGGGAGAAATAAATCTTGCAGTATAGTAAAACAAGCAGAGCTTGATCCACATCTTCTTGAAAAAGGACTAGACATCATGGTTACATCAATGTCTGCAAAGTCTGTGAACTCTGAAGAACATAATGCGATTTGTATTCGTGTTTAGTTTTCTCAAGAAGGTTAATAGAAAACAAAGCCCTACTTTGCGACGTTGTTGGCGGCCTTTTGAAGTGCGCAGCCTGACGTGTTTTGAAACAAAGACAATTCTGATCACCATTGCACCGAATCAAGAAAACGAGAAATTTCTCTGAAAAGATAGAAGATTGTCACACTGCTAAAGTTAGATTACTCTTATTACTCTTAAAAAGTACGAGATAGCGGTTTTCAGACGACTGAATGTCTCAGACACTGAAATCCGACCGTGACATAGACAAATATGTCAGATGTATTGTTTACCAATTGGCAACGTGTGTCAGCATATTTCCCCACGTCAGATTATCAGCTGGCCGGCGTATGAGGCAAGTTTCGTTTAAGAACCATGGGAGGGGTAGCTTGTTGGAGGGCGACCCGTATTTGGCTTTCTTAAGAAGGTTAATGGAGGGCAAAGCACGATTTTTGGCCACCAGAGGTGGCCTCTTAAAAAGCGCAACCCGACACACGTTTGTATTTAGTTTTCTTAAGAAGATTAATGAAAGAGAAAGCTTGACCTTGGACCACTAGATGTGACCTGTTGCTGAGGGTAATTTGTATGAAGTCTTATTAAGGGCACCGGAGGTGGCCTCATAGAGGATTCAACTGGATCCATTTTTCCATTTAGTCTTCTTAAGAAAGTTAATAGAGAGCAAAGCCAGATCATTGGCCACTGGATGTGAACTGTTGATCGGACCACTAAGATGCGTGTTTGTATTTAGATCTTTTAAGATGACTAATCGAGAATACAACAAAAGTGATCCTAATACCGATCAGGATAATTTTTGTTGTTGTCACCATAGCACATATCGATCACCGAATCGATCTCCTAATTAGCGATCTCCAAAGAATCATAGACGAGGTACTGCGCAAAAAAGAAAGAAATCGCCACCGCGTGTCGGCATATCTTTCCACGTCAAATTATCAATTGGTTGGCGTATGGGACAACCGTCTTGTCTAAGAACCATGGGACAAAATGACTCCGATCCATATTTGGTTTTCTTAAGAAGGTTAATGGAGGGCGAAAACCACCGGAGGTGGCCTGTTTGAGGGCGCAACTCGATTTAGTTTTCTTAAAAAGGCTAATGGAAGGCAAAGCTTGATCTTGGGCCACCAGAGGTGGCCTGTTACTGAAGGTAACTCGGCTGGTATTCGTATGTAGTTTTTTTAAGGACACCGGAGGTGGCCTCTTGGTGAGCGCAGTCCAATCTGTTTTCCTATTTAGTTTTTAAAATCAAAAATCTTAGTCTGCAAACTTTAATCAGACTATTTAAAAAAAATTAGAGTAGAACTGCTACAAGAAGGATTTATTCTCATTATGGAAGGTTTTTCACCAGTACCGGATGAAGTGAGTTGGAATAAAACAGTGATCAAGGCTTTCAGTGCAATTTCTCCTATTCAAAAGCGATTCCAAATCAAAAATCTTAGCCTGCAGATTTTAATTGATCCGGTTTTCTATTTAGTCTTCTTAAAAAAGTTAATGGAGAGCAAAATCCGATTTTGGGTCACTGGAGGTGGCCCAGTGATCAGCTCAGCCAAATATGTGTATGTCTTTAACTCTCTTAAGACGATTAATGAAGAGCTCAGCCTGACCCGTTTTGAAACAAAAGTGATCCTAATCGGTGGTCACCATAGCGCATATTGATCACATCGGTCTCCTAGCTAGCGGTCTTTAAAGAATTAGAGACAAAGTACCGCATGAAGAAGAAAGCTCACGTGAGTGGAACGACACGCTAGAGCGTGAAAGAAAGAGAACCAACAGGCTCAGCGAGCCGTTGCCACCGAAGACTACGAAACCCTGCTAAAAAAATCATACGGTCAAAGCTCAAATTGAAAAAAGGATTGAGCATACCTGCTCAGTATTCTGGCAACGATAACGAGCGAGCTAGGAGCAAACTCCTGGGGCAGCTTCCAAATTTAAAACTACAATGATGCAGACCACAAATGGTTACACAACGAAACGGCGAGACTTAGATGAAAAGTTTCCTAAAGACCACAAAGCTTTCGATTTTTCTGCTCATCGTCAACTAAAGATAGACGCTTACGCGGCTGAGGGAAATTTGGAAATTGACCTAGAAATTATAGAAAACGACGTGCTTTTGGTAATTAGTCAGATTAAAGGTAAGAAAGCGCCGGGTTTAGACGAGAGTCATTTATAAGATGCCTAAGTATGAGATATTTCTCTCAAGCCTAGAAAAGGCTAATCACAATACTGAAATCGTTAGAAAAAGACCTGGCTCTTATTCGAATTTGGAAAAGTATTCGAAAGCATCATCAGCGAACGTATGATAACTGAAGTTGGAAAAGATGATACAAGATATTGGAAAGGTGCTAGATCACCTCTGGTGGCCATCCACGATTCACCACGTCTGTAACATGGGCCTTCCGGCCAAGTTGGTGCAGATTATTAAAAACTAACTGGAAGACAGTTCAATTCTATAAGAAATACCAAGATCCTCACCAGAGAATGCCCGCAGGGTGCTCAATCCTGTGTTTAACTCTATGGAACTTAGCTGTGGATGCCCTCCTTAGCTGAAATTGAAAATTGCTGGATTCTAAATTCTAACCGCAATCGGAGGAGATAATCGTTGAGAACTTAAAAGCAGACACGTTCTTGAAGACTGGACTGTGTACATGGTAATAAAGGGTAATATGAGGCGCAATTCCGTAGTGCGAAGTATTTAATAGCAAGAATAACGACGATGAAATAGCTAGACGTACACATAGACAGTAAACGTCGACGTCGATTTGACTATCACGTATGTTAAGACACTACCAAGGTTAAGAATGTCATGCCAAGGTCTGAGGCAGTCATTCTGCCAAGCCTTAGATATATTATCGTGTGGGGTTTACGACTTCACGTTCACGTTAAATACAAAAGTATCATATGCAGCCTGCACGGTCTTGGTATCTGCTGAAGCATTCCAGACACTTACCAGGTACCATTCCCTCCGTCTAATAGTCGAAGAAGAATTCGTTCTGGCCCAGCTTTGCCCCTTTAAAACTATGGATTATATTCGACAAGAATTTACAAGAGAAGTTTACTCTACATGCAAGGACAAAAAACTACGTGCACAAATGTCCTCACCACATGGGGGAAAGTATCCTACCCCCTTCCATGATAAATGTTCTCACCGAACATGAGAATCTCAGACAGTATATGTTTACTACACTGTCAGAACTAAGCTGTAACAGTGCGCAAAGTAAATTACAGTTCTAGAATTCTCTTTTAACATTAAGGAAAACCAAGAAAGTCCCTAAAACTAGAACTGGACGTTCTGAATGCCATGAAGTATCTAGAAGTCTTTACGGTAATATATGACGAGTTGGCTTAATAACAGCTCATTGGAAGCTGATCCAATTTAAGGCCACTGACCGTTGGTAGATGTACGTATTGATTCACTAATTAATTTTCTCCAACGTGACAACTTTTGGTAGCACAACAGTAAAGCTTTCGTGGCCATTGTAGAGTATGCATCCTCCACATGAATACTAAACTATTCTTGTTGTTGGAAATTTGAAAATCAACAATCATGCCCTTTTTTGTCAAAAGTTGTTACTTGGAAGGTTGATCAGTTTTCTTTTACATTAAAAATTCTCTCTGCGACTCTAACTCTTTCTATTTTCGTTTAAAAGTATTGATTATAACAGTTTGTTATACACGTTGCTAACGCGTAATATTTCAAAGAAAAAACAATACATAGATAGTACCATTCACATCTGACGTTAATTAGCATAGCATAATCTTGCAATTAAGTAAGAGGAAAGTGTATTATAAATGCCACATCCTTTGCTCGTGACAATTTTAATTACTTCTTGTAATTTCCAACAAGAGATATAAATTTATTATAATAAAAATGTATGAACAGAATTTATATAATGAGCAAAAAACTCTTTGTAGACATTCTATGATAATTAGCACAGATCCAAAATCTAAGTGCATTGATTTTCAGTGAAGTTTGTTTTAGTTATTTCGGTGAAAGTTGCATCTAACTATATATGCCCGTGTTAATATTGCAACTAATAAATTTTCGATGCACTCCTATTTCGCTTTCATTTCGGCACGAGTTAATAATAATTTCCTGCAAATATCAAATTATTCGGAAGTAATCTAATCGATTCCAGATTTGATTTGTGTAATTAAATTCACGCCCATTATTACTACTCATTTTTCTTTATTTAAATTATCTTTGTGGTATTATTTGTTATTGTAATGTTAATAATGATGATGTTAATATTTAGAAAGTACCGGTTGCTCTTTGAAAATGAAATATTAAATCAGATTGTTTGGCATTTCAAAGCGTTACAATTCAGGTCCATTTTCTTCCTTAATAAAACATAATAGCATATCAGTAGAGCAATTTAACAGTATAATCGTGAAGGGCTTCCAGTGCAACGGTCTATTAAACGATTTCAATTAACTCTCTCGCTAAATAAAATGCTTTAAAAATCTTTGACACGTTGGTTGTCTGTAACAACTAGAAAATGAATTTCTTAGAGAAGGGAGTACACCTGGCAGGTCAGCCTCAGGAAGTTATAGATATGCTACAAACGCAGGTGAAGGGCTATACTCTGATTAATGATGTCACCTGAGTTCTTGTTAACCAGGCCGGACATCGCTCGTGCTATTTGCTTCGCCTTTTGAGACGCGTGTAATACTTTTACTTTGATACTGATAACGTTAAGTGTATAATATTTCTATCATTCATTCTAGTCATAGGTTTTATTGTTATTAAAAGCATTTTTTTTAATGGTCGACTTTTAAGTATCGTCAAAATTTATTGTTGTTATAAAAACGAGAGGTAAAAAAATTAATTTGAACCAAATATAAAATTAATAACGACCATATGAAACGTCAAAGAAAATAGAGCTGTTATGTATAGTATATCGTTTTCCAGAAATTTATACTCCATTTTCTATAATAGTGTACTTAAAGGTTTATTGTATCATAAAATTTTTTAAGGTTTTTTAATCTTTAGTCACAGAATACATTTTTGGGCTTGTGATAACTATAAATTACATTTATTGCTTTATTATTAGTTTCTTCTCTTTTTTTCTATTCATTTATTCATCTTTTTATTGTTTGTTTCCCCTCTCCTACGGTACAATTCTTATTAAAAAGGAATGTCTAACACAATGTTTTCTTTATTTTACTTTCATCAGCAGGAAGAATAATTTTACTATTACAAAATACTACATGTTGCAAACAAGGCAATTACTTGGTTTTAAGTTCCTTTCACGTAAAAATAAAATAAGTAGATGAGAAGTTATAATGAATCCTATACACCTCTTTTACATATAAATTACTCCACGTCGTAATGTTTAAGTGCACACTAAGAAATAACCGGAGAAACGATAAATTTACTTGTAAAACCGTATTAGATTAATATTGCAACTTAATTGCTAATTCTGAAAAACTAAAAGCATGCTTTCAGGTGTTTCAAACAAACTTTGTTGAGGTATATTCTCAAATTACAAATTAACGTTTACTGAAAGAATTCCTGACCGTTTGCGTTTGATGTTTACCACGGGCGTGGCTGGAAAGGTGAAAATTATCAGTCGGTTGCATCTTCGTTAAGATATATTGTAGATCAAATTGGATTTCACCTCTTCATCATTTTGATCAACTTCTCTTGAAGTGTTGGAATCCATTTGGAAAGAAAAGAGGGTGATGATTATCTTCAGGAAAATCAGTGTTGGATTTATTTTCTTTTCGAAAGTTATTCACTAGTAGCGGTAGGATAGAACAGTATCCAATGCTTTAAATGCAATGTTTTATATATAAAAGCAATTCGAAATCAAAAGACTTCAGTCTGCAGATTCTAATCAGATTTACTTAAAGAAAATCAGAGTAGAATTGTTACAATAATATTTATTTTCAGTTTGGAAGGTTATTCATTGGTACGGGTAAGATAGAACAGTGACCAATGCTTTAAATGCAATGTTTTACATCTAAAAGCAATTCCAAATCAAAAGATTTCAGTCTGCAGATTCTAATCAGATTATCTTAAAGAAGATCAGAGTAGAATTGCTACAATAATATTTATTTTTAGGTTGAAAGGTTATTCACTAGTACCGGTAGGGTAGAACAGTGACCAAAGCTTTAAATGCAATGTTTTATATCTAAAAGCAATTCGAAATCAAAAGACTCTAGCCTGCAGATTCTAATCAGATTATCTTAAAGAAAATCAGAGTAGAACTGCTACAATAATATTTATTTTCAGTTTGGAAGGTTATTCACTAGTACCTGTAGGGTAGAACGGTGGCCAATGCTTTAAACGCAATGCTTGACATCTAAAAGCAATTCAAAATCAAAAGCCTTCAGTCTGCAGATTCTAATCAGATTATCTTAAAGAAAATCACAGTAGAATTGTTACAATAATATTTATTTTCAGTTTTGAAGGTTATTCACTAGTACCGGTAGGGTAGAACAGTGACCAATGCTTTAAATGCAATGTTTTACATCTAAAAGCAATTCAAAATCAATAGACTTTAGTCTGCAAATTCAGATTCTGTTAAAGAAAATCACGGTAGAATTGCTACAATAATATTTATGTTCAGTTTGGAAGATTTTTCACTAGTACCGGATAAAGTAAGGCAGAATAAAACGGTGATCGAAGCTTCAAGTACAATTATTTTTATTCAAAAGCAATTTAAAATTAAAAATCACTGTTTATAAATTTGAATCTTACGAAAATCTTTCTTAGGAAAGTTGTTAGGCTTTGTAGAGTATATTCCCAGGAGATCCTACCATTAGAATGCTGACAAAGTCGATACTTTCCTCTTGGCAACCGGAACTTCGTATTGGTGTTGAGTTTTTTCCAATTTATGTATAATACGCACAGCTCCTACGACAAACTTAATTGTCTTTTGCTCTGCGCGTTGTAAAGTCTGTTCATGGTCTTTCAATCCGGACTATCTATCTATGGATTCAAACTATCGTTTTTTAATTCACCACCTCGAAAAACTAATTTGTTCACTGTTTCTTGACGAAAGAATGTATTTATAGAGTAATGAGTCACTGTGAATTTTTGTGAAAGACATCATTTCTTAATAATTTGTCCATATCCCTTTCTTGGAGACACTTTTCTACCAACCCTGCGTGCAATGTGGTCTATGGATACGTCGATCACTGGAATCTTCAGTCGCATTCGCGCGATTAAAGCAGAAACAGCAATTCAAATTGTATTAGTTTTCTTGAATTCAGCTTTTGCGTTATCAGTACTGGAGCTACTTGTGCACTTCTATAGCAAAAGAAAATCAATTCTGACCATCAATAGAAGGGAAGATAGGACAATTGCAAATGAGTCACCAGCCTAGCCTTTATTCATACCAACTCAATATGGACGACTTGTGGGAGAAGCACTATGTAATAATCGCGTACGCTGCAAAGTGTCCTTTCGTAGCTGTGTCGGAAATCCCAAAATGCCAATGAGCCTGATGGTTTACGTTAAGATTCAAACAACCATATGAGGACCTAATATCAAACAAAAAGTCTTCAGCTTACTACTTTATCAAAGAACTACTTGACATAAGAAAAATTTTTGCTGCTGCATCAGTCAAACTAAGGACAGCGAAGTAGAATTCTTATCAAGGATTCAATTTGAAGTGAAAAACTTCAACCAAACTAAGTAAGAAGAGCTCATATTCAACTTTACCAGATTTTGGACTAGCGGATCAGTTTCGCTTGTCTACAAGTCTATCTAAAGTATAAGTAACATACCGAGCAACCGCACGAGAAGAGTACCCATCCCAAAGTAAAACAATTTAACGTATGTATACTGGAGGCAGCTGGAATCAAACCATTCTTGCATCAAAAGACAGAATCCTCTTGAAGGATTCATTCAGAGACATTAAGACTTTGATCTGCCGAAGGCAGTTGCGATTACCTCGTCAGAGACGTCCGAATCCCGTTCAAGGGTTCCATTTGGTATTTTCAGGTATGTCTTAAGGATTTAACCGCATTCAAACCACCTCACCAAAAAGGCTACAAAAAGGTTTAGTTTAACAAAGTCTGTCTCAAAGTTTAAACCTTTTACGCCTCTTCACGTACTTGACCAAGAGAGTGTTACTTATCGAATCTGCCCGAAGGTTTAATTTATTACATGGAAGAAGAAGAAGTACTGAATCCGTTTCAGGGGTTTAACTACTTTCATGTAAACGGTCTTTTCAGACCACTCGAGCTTTTCGAGCTGACTGAACATTTCGAGTCAATTTACACTCTTCTACCAGAATTTTCTGGATTAGTCAAGTTTTTAGGCCCTGATCAGACCATTTTTTCTTGTGTTCGGCAGGTTTTCCTGAAGTTATTTGATTTTAATTAGGCTTTTCGGTTGTTTTATGACAAGCTGGCTTTTCTGACTGGCCTTTCTAGTTTTTTCTAGGTCAGAGTCTGGCGTCTACGGGAGAATTTCTTAAGGCTCTTCGGTGTGATAAACAGTGTGGCACGTGACGTATTTAATGTCAGTTTCGGATGTTTTATTCCTCACTGTGTAGTGCTTAGCTGCCTCAGTTGTACATTCTTGCACCGGCTGTGCTTTAGATAATCCGTGGTACCACGCTGGTTGTACAAAAAGCACGTCTGGAATTGAAAACCTTCCAATGTTGCAAATCGTGCTTACAATTAGAGACTTACAGATGTGGTTTTCATAATATTATTAAACGCCCGAGTATTATGGGTGGAAGAAATTAGCTAATCCGTGGCTCTACGAAAGGTACATCAGTAAATGTTTATGAATTCTGGAAGAAATGCTGGAAATTCTGGGAGAAACGCTGGAAATCTACTCTAAACACTCGAAGACACTAAATAGCCAACAGATTATTAATTCAAAATTACGAATTACATCATGCCATTAGAAATGTATAAGAGTCTTTAGATCAGGGCCATAGAAGAATTTCCCATGACGCTTTCTTGAGGTAAACAGGGTAGTACGTGATGCGTTTAGTGTTATTATGACAACTTGGAGCCCTGCATGGGCTGAAATTTCCAAGCCCGGTCCGACACAGAACAAACCTGACGCGGCCCGAAAAAAACCCGATAACTTTTTGATCGGCCCGATAGAAAAGTTCGAAGAGCCCAGAAATTCAAAAGGCTCGACGACCCGAGAGATCCGAATGGCCCGACAGAGAAGCCCCATTGGCCCGAACGGCCCAAAAGGCTTGATAGACCCGACAGACCCGTATTGCCCAACAGGCTCAACAGGTTCAAGAGGCCCGGATATTCCGACAGGCCCACGAACCCGACAAACGCAAGAAACCCGAAGGGCCGAGAAGTCCAAAAGGCCCGAACGGCCCAACAAAGCCGAAAAGCCTGATAAAGTTTTAAACTGAGGCCCGACCCGAACCGAAGCCGAGCTTCCCGTGCAGACCTCTATGGCAAGTTGCTTTATTTGCAAGTTCTTGCGCCGGCTTTGTTTTGGCCTTTAAGGATTCAGACGTTTCGAACTCTTCCAAAAATGTCAGCAAGGTTTTCCGAACGCATCAAGTTTATTTCAGTAGGGTATCGCCTGCAGGTATCTGCTCATGTAGGACTCGAGATTAATGTGTCTCTCGTTTCTCTTTTGCAAAGTTAGCTATTACCAACTTTATGCAGCAAAGTATGTTACTAGAAAGTTATGTTTCTGTCTTTGATATAGTTAGAAGGTTCTTACACCATATTCTTTTATATCTGAGACTACACTATGTCAATAGTATGTAGATTACAGTCATGTCTTCATTTTTGTACGGGATTTACTTATAAAATAAAACAAAACTCACAAAAATATTTGATATCTCGAGAATGAAGAGTTAAATCGCAAGAGCGAACAAAAAACATTAGAGGCATTGATTCTTCACGGAATAGAAACGAGTACGAATGATACCAGAATAGTGTAAAATAAATATTGCGACTCCTTATTCAAATTCAATCCACAATCAATATTTACATGCTATTTAATTAATTTTTGCAAAAGTAACTGTCAATAAACACATCAAATGTACACTATAACCATGTAATATGTCAATAAATTAAATTAGAACTTTTACCATCACAAATTTACATCATACGTATGAATGTTAAATTCGTACGCTTAGTTTAGTGACCTCCAATTTACTCATGATCAATATGATATTAGACATATAAAATCTTCACGATCGACGTGATCTCGGTGATCGACGAAATAAGTGGTAAGAAAATGGAAAAATGACCACAACCATTAACCAGAACCGTTGATGATTTGCTCTTGCTCACGAGCGATCGTGGTTCGCGTGTTGTTATTTCTTTCAACATGTTCTTATGGCACGTGCAAGTCACTTACATCTAGACTACTGTTATTTAGAGCTCAATAAGATTGTATTGTAAAAGAAAAATTGACGTGTTTCATATACCTACTAGTTGAGATTACAAAAGGATTCTTAAGATTAGCCTTTAATTTATTTTTTTCATGGTCGCTTTTGCAAGTTCGATTCTTATATCAAACGAAACTAAACTTCGTATTGATTTACAAGCTCTTGTATAGAAAGTAGCATCTAGATTACTATTATTAATATCCGAAAGCGAAATCCAATTTAAATTTCACTAACCGTTAACGAGCTGTAAGCCCATAAAAAGTGTTGGTTATAGTTTGTACTCTGTTTTATTTATGGAAGCTTACTTATGTAGCTTATAGTATACATAATACGAAGATGCCGAAAATTATTTTGTTGTTTAACATTATAAAGCGGGACTACCTTTTATATCCTTGCTTTACAAAAGTAGCCTAATAAATTTCTAGATTATCGTTAGAATATTCACAGTTATTGGAACAGGTATGTTAGAGAGTGATTTCCATATTGATGTTATGTATGTGTTGATCTGTACATATATATTTCAGACTTTTTTTATTAATTAAAGCAATTTTCTTGGATAAGATAATAGCTGTACTTTAACAACATGTTTTCGATGTTGCTGGCGGTCCAAAGGAAACGGTAAATGCCGCGATTACGTAATGTATTCGATAATGGAGCAAAAAACTGGGAAAAATGCTAACGCATCTAGTAGATACAGCGGTCAGTTTAAATTTTAATTGTTACTTTTAGTAGAAAGATAAACAGTCTGTGACGTTTGCTATAAAAAAGTTTGTTTTCCGGTTGATTCATGGGAGGTTCGTGTCTTGCAAAATTAGGAATCTGATGCTTTTAGCTTGTTAATTGTGATGTTAGAAATTAGGACCACACTTTAAGTTCCAGTAGATAATTTAATGCCTTAAGAAAACAAAAAAACAATTTAAATAATTATTTTCTTTCCTAAGCTGCGTGGCTACTGGAAAGGAAACTTACATTAACCTAACCTAACCTTTCATCTAGATATAAATTCGGGACATGATAAGACCAAACTCGAATAATCATAACTGATAACAAAGCTTTATTATATGTTGACTTATCTGAAAATTCAGAATTTAAAACGAGTACGTATCAAAGGAAGGGAAAAGATTGACAGTCGGCCTTTAATAAGAATGCAAAGCGTTATCCTGCACTCAATAAATGTATAATCGAAGGAACATCTGACCTTACAGTAGCTTTGTATTCAGCTGGCCTGGATGTAGAACGCGAAGCGCCAACTTGAACTCGATGAAATAATAGCAGAAATAAATAAAACGCGAAGTGTGATCTGACAGGCTTTTCTTTAAGAAGGAGAGGACGAGATTGTAGAACGCGAAGCGCCATTCAGCCCTTTGTAATTGAATAATGCAAGAGAAATACCATATGTGATCTATAACCTTACGACAGCCATTTTTCAAGATTCTACAGTTGGTCGTCAAAACTGACTAAGCTGTAGAATACAAAGCACCGTGTTTGACTCTAGAAACGAATAATGTAGAGAAAACACGAAGGGTAATCTGTGATTCCACGACAGGTTCTTTTAAGGAGAGAACGTAACTTGACAGGCGGCCGCCGAAGGCGGCCTTCTAAGAAAATACAACGCGTTACTCTGTGCTTTACAAAGATATCAAGGAAAACCCAAAGCCGCATTTCAATAAATTTTGTTAGAAAAATGCCCTGTACTCTATTAATATCAAGGTAACTCAAAACACAACCTGTAACTTTACGTTGTATTGTTGGAGAAAGAGAGAAGGAAAGAAAACGTAAAACATCATCCTGCACTCTACATATTCATAATTTAAGAAGAGCTGGAAGCTTTTTTGGAGAAGAAAAACTTTTTCGAAAAAGGGAAAAACAAAATCTTGTCACCTTGTACATTCTCCTTATAAGAATAACAGGGCAAAGTTCGGCAGTTGGCCGCCGTTGTTGAAGTACGCGAAATGCTATCTTGTATTTTTTTTAAATGTACAATACAAAAGGAGCTCAACTTGCAGCTTGTAGCTTTCTCTCAGGGAAAGGGGATAAAGTACGACAATGCTCCACCGTAGGCGGTCTGTTTCTAAAAACTCTTGTACTGCATGTAATCTTTAAATAGACAGTGCAAAGGGTGTCTAAACGCGATTTGAAATCTTAAATCTCTTAAAAAGAAATGGAGAGGGAGCTCTACAATCTAAGTAGCTTCTACAAAGAAAATCAAAGCGTGCCATGACAGACAAAGACATTTATGAAGGCCTGCTTAAAACTGAAGCAGTTGATTTTTACGTAGCATACATCAAATTATACCAGTCAGCTCCTAAGAAGAAAAGGGCGGAATCCGACAGTAGACCGCCAAAGGCGGCCAATCGAGAAAATTCAAATTCTAGAAGGATGCGATCTATAGCATCATGAGAAATTTTTTATGGAAAGGAAGAGCCAAAGTACAATAATTGGCCACCACAGACGGCTTAGTTGGAAAGTGCAAAACGCCACTTTGTTTTCTATAAATATGCAATGTAAGAGACACTTAAAACAAAATAGAATGCTCTATAAAAGTGTATCAAGCTCAAGATACGACTACAACTTTACGATAGTCTGTACTCTATAAATGTACAATGTAAGGAGGGACGCGAAACCTTAAGACACCTTCCTCTAAGCAGGAATGAGTGGCTCTTGACAACTAGCTATCCCAAGCGACCTTCTTGTGAATGAAAAGTATCACTCTGAACTCTGTAAATTGATAGTATAAGAAAAGCGCTTAGCACGACAATTCAATAGACTCCTCAAAAAGACAATGGCTGTGCCATCGTCGACAGTCTCTTAAGCTAACGCGAAGGAAATACAAAACGTAATTTTAGAATTTTACGACAGTTTTTTGTAAAAAAGCTTCACAGTTGACCACCGTAGCGGTTTTGTTGGAAATCGCAAAGCGCCACTTTATATTTTCTAAGTATTCAATGAAAAAGGAACACAAAGTGCAATTTGTAGCCTTAGAGTAGCTTCCTTTAAAGGTGAGAGGGTATAGTTTGACAAGAGAATGGTGCTGTAGGACTATGCCCCACTCTGCATGTACTCTACAAACTGAAAGCCTAAAGGGAGCATTAAATACAGCTTCCAACCTTACAACAGATTCTTTTAGAACGAAGAGAGCAACGCACAATAATTGGCTGCTACAGACGACGTCATATAGAGTTGCAAAGCGCTATTTTGTTCTCTTTTTTTTAATGTAAATTAAGCGATCTGGAAGCTTGCCTACCTTTTTAAGAAGGAAAAGGCAAAACTGAAAACAGTTTCTCCTATTTCATTAAGGAACGCAAAACATGATTTGTAACCTTGCGATAGTTTTGCCTAAGAAAAGTAGGAGGAAACTCAATAATTGGCCAACCGTAAGCGATTTTGTTGGAGAACGCAAGGCGCCATTCTGAATTTTATAATTGTACACTGCAAGGAAAGCCCAAAGTGTGAGTTGTGGCCTACGGTACTTTCTTTTAAGCAGGAGAGAGCAAAGTTCGGCAATTAGCCGCCAAAAGTAGCTAAGCTGTAAAATGCGAAGCGTTGTGCTTGAGTCTAGAAACGAATAATGTGAAAGAAACACGACTGTGACCTGTAATCTTATGGCAGGTGAGGACTAAATTTGACAGTTGACTAGCTGTAGAATGCGAAGCGCCATTTTGTACTCTGTAAATGAACAATGTAAAAGAAACAAAAAAAAGTATGATCTGTAGCAGCTTTTTCTAAGAAGGAAAGAGCGAGATGCGACAGTATGCCGCCGAAGGCGGCCAGTTGGAAAACTTTAGAGCGCTACTCTGCATTTTATGAAGTCTTCCAAAGAAACAGCAAAGTTCCAATAATTGTCTTTTATAAATATTCAATGTAACAGCAAACAAAACTTGTATCGGTAAAGCTGTATCGAGTGATCTCAAAAGGCGACTTGTAACTTGACGATAGAAGAGTAAGGCGAAGCCAGGCTATTGATCACCGCAGGCAGATTTGTTGAAGCAGGCAGAGGGTTACTCTCTACTCTATAAATGAACAAAGTAAGGAAAGACGTGGAACCCTAAAAACTACCTTCTTCTAAGCAGTAAAGAGGAGATCTTGACAATTAGCTGTTGCTAGCGACCTTGTTTGCTGAACTCGAAACTCGTCATCAAAAAATTTACAATAAAAAGAGGCACGCCTTCCAAGCTTCCGGTACTTCTAAGAAAGAGAAGGCACAGTCTGACATTGGGCAATCGCTGACAGTTTCTTAAGGCAACGCGAAGTGTTGCAAAACGTAATTTATAACCTTAAGATAACTTTTGTAAAAAAAGTCCCACAGCTAATCACTGTGAGGGGTTTTGTTGGAGAACGCGAGTCGCCACAATGCCGTAAATATATTAATATAAAATGCATTCTGTAGCCTTAGAGTAGCTTTCTTTAAAGGTGAAATGGTAAAGTTCAATAATAGAACACTGCTGTGGGACTAAACACCATTCTGTATGTAGTCTACAAACAGGCAGTGTAAAAGGAGCACTAGATGCAGCTCGAAACCTAACAATAGATTCTTTCAGAAAGAAAGAAACGATGCACGATAGTCTAGACTAATAGAATTGCAAAACGCTATCTTGTTTTCTATGAATCTAAAATGTCAAGGGAACGCGTAACGCGATTCTATGTCATAAGGGAACGCAAAACATGACTTGTAACATTGCGATTTGGTGGAGAATACAAAGCGCCACTTTGAATTTTATAATTGTACACTGTAAAGAAAGCCCATTGTGTGACCTGCGATCTACGGTACTTTCTTTTAAGCAGGTGAAAGCAAAGTTCGACAGTTAGCCTCTGTAAGCTAGCACAAAACGCCATTCTGTACTTTATAAATAGAAAATGCAAAGGGAGCGGAATTCATAAACAGTAACCTCACAATAAGTTTCTTTTAAGGAAAAAAGATCGCAGCTCGACAATGGACCGCCACAGGCGGCACCGTATAAAGACGCAAAGCGTCACCTTGTACTTCATGAATCAATAATGTAAAAAGGATCATGAAACAATCTTATGATAACTTCTTCTAAGAAGGTGAGGATAAAGGCTGATAGTAGGGTCTTTGAAGAAATTCTGTTTCACCCAAAGGGAGAACGCAAAGCATTACTTGTAACCTTAAGATAATTTTCCGGAGAAAAGATACGGTAAAGTGCAACAGCTGGACACAGAAAGCAGTTTGTTTGGAGAATACGAAGCGCCATTCTATACTTTGTAATCAATGTACAATGTAAGGAAAACCTAAAACGCGACCTGTAACCTATGGTAACGAAATCTGGAAATTAATTGTCGGCAACAGATGGCCTGAAATTAAAGCACACAACACCACCAGTGTAAGAGTAGCGCAAGACACGACCTACGGCCTTACGATAGATTTCTTAAGAAGACAAGAACAGAGTGCGACAGTCGGCCAAACGCAAAACATCACCTTGTACATTGTAGATGGACAATTTAAAATGATCATGAAGGATGGTCAGCAATATTCTTCTGATAGTCTCTCAAGGCGCTGCTGATCATTTGGGCTCTCTTGGAAACTTCTTCCATTTTGCTGGTGATTGATGATAGATTCAGGACGCCAATACTTTTGAAACTGCTCCTCGATCTTTTCTGTTCCGTACATGTTGGCCGACGTGATAATAAGCAGCATCGAGTGCTAGCTAGAGTCTTCTTGGTGGGAAACGCTGCGTGCTGTTTGAAACAAGCGTAAATATGGATGATTGATGGTTATTGTTGGCACAGCTAGCTAAGGAGGTGGACGAGTTGGCTTTTCGGCGAGTGGAGATGTTCTGGTAGCCGATAGTAACCATGGATACCCATGGTAACGACGTTGGCTCTAGCTCTACATAATGCTAGATATGAGAAAAAGAGAAGACTCGAGTAATTGGTGGAGTTTGGTAACCAAAAACTTACAGTGAACTCGGTACCGGAGATCGGAGAACTCCAGAGGCAAGGATCTAGAAAAGAACAATGCTGAACTGTTTAATTTTCTGGTACCGGATTTAACAGGAAATTTTTAAACTTTTTTGCACGTCAATCAATGGGAGTTTCGGGAATATTATCCTGTAATTTTTTTTTGTAAAATCGTATACGATTACAACACTCATAATCACAAGCCAAAAGAATATTTAAGAAAAAATAACAAATAATACTTATTACATTTTGCATTTGCGATTTTTAAAAGGCAAGGCAAGAGCGGGTCTCGACCAGTTTTGAAAAATATATGTGTCTACGTAAACGGTAATCAAATCAACCTTTTCTATTAAAATACAATCAAAGAAACCAACTTTTGTAATCTGTGAATATTAGCAGTATCTGCCATGTTGGAGATCAAATACATAATGCATATTGGCATGATACATATAAAAAATTAATTTAATGATAAAGCTGAAGTTAATTAGTGATCAGTCAGTTTGCTTTTAGTTTCGTGTCATATCCTATAAAAAAGTGACTACAGGGTGGTCATACATTATTATTATGTTTATATAACCGCATCATAAAGTACAATATCTGGTATAATCACAAACTTAATTTTTTATCGACTAATTAGCAATATAAGAAAAACGCGCGCCTATTTAACTTTCAGACATAAAAGTTTTTTTAATAAAGCTATGATGGGTTCATTATCTTTTATAACTCGAGATAAAACAGTTGGAAGCTCAACATTATTATTATCAGATAAATTGCACGTTTTATTGCCTGGAAATTATATGTAACTAACTTGCAACAACAAATAACTAAAATATTTTCGGTTGTGTACGTACCTGTGAAACATTTAAAAGTGAGATGCGTGTTTGTGTGAGAACGAACCTTCCGTAAATAGAAGATTTATAAGTTTCTTTTTACTAATTATAATCTGAAAACTTGTTTTATTTATTTAATTCAACGTTTCACACGCCTAATCCAAGAACAATCCTTACTTTATGCTACTAGAATTAATAAATACATTAAAAAGATTAATCGAGTGTTACATGTCACAATATGTCCACCATAAATCACGGTTTAAACCATACAAATGGAAAGGAAATTTAATACAACAAATTATTATTTAAAACAATCAGCCTTATTAATCTTATATAAGTGGTCCTTGATTACATGGTAACGGATCTTTTGAGAGGATTTTCGTGTCCAGTTTTAGTATCATCCATGAATAATGTCATTAAAAGTACGGGCCACGACTATTATTGTCAAGTTTTAATAGTGTAAGTTAATTTGTTATGATAATTAGAAGAATCTTTCTCTATTAGTTAATTAGATATTTGTCGTTAAATTCAATAAATAATTAAAAACAAAATTACCCGTTTACCAACGAAATCGTGCATGTTTTTTAAATTCTAAGGAAAATATATTAGATAATTGCTCATTAACTCCATATTTACAACTCGTGTAATCCATTACCTCAATGTTATATTTTATGATTTGATATACACTACTATAAAATGTTAAAAACATCTTTATTACAGGTTTTTCTTTTTTAGTGAAATCCATATCAAGAGTTCGTCTTTTAGCCTATATAAGTACGTTGAAGATTATTTATGTTTAATGGTCGGAATATTTAAATATTCTCAATCTCTTAATAATTATAAACTTTTTGTGCATAAATTAATTATGTATATAAACAACTCAAGGTTTTAATCCTTCCTAACAATATAATTAAAAGTTGTCCAAAATTGTCGGATAATTTATACACAAATTGGTTATTAAAAAGTCATAAACATAATAATGAATATTTAGGAAAGGGAGAAACATGCTCTAATTCTTTTTTAATATTTTGAAACCATTTAAGTTTTATATTCCAGTCATTTAGTGTCGCAATTTTATTCTTGTTTCAGATTTTCTCTTGGTCTTAGCTCGGTTTGTTGGTGTTGGGTTTTATTTTATCAATTTTTATTTTTGCCCCCATTTTCTATGTCTTTTGGGTTTATCTCATTTGATGCCCAAATATTGCTTTTACATTCACGATGTTTGAAATAACAATCCTTAAATGTCATTATCTGGTACAATCTTCAATTTCCTATCACTTTCAGTTTAGTTGTAAATGACGTTAATTTCGAAATCTTAAATTGTATTTATTCACTTAGTATTTATTAATTGAAAAATAAGACTTTTGTAAAAACACGTACAACTCCTTTCTTTCGATTTTTTCAATGAAATACTTTATATGTATGCTAAAGTTGCTAAATTTCTGATTTATAGCACTAAAATAAGACAATTTAGTTATGCAGTGTTTATTATCTAACATTGCTTGTTTGAGTTTCAAACATAAATATAAAGTTGTATCCTGCATTCTAAAAATGAATAATGTAAAGGAAACACAAAGTGTAATATGCAACCTTATGAAAGTTTTTTTTAAGGAGAGGACGAAATCCGACAGTTTGTCACCAAAGACGGCTGAACTATAAAACGTAAAGCACCATTCTTTACCCTATAAATGGATGATATAAAGAAAACACAAAGTCTGTCCCGTAGATTTTTTAGGTGGTTTGCATTTTCATACAGTAAAGGCGACAAGGGCGGTGTCATACCCCAACGACTACAGCTCCTTGCACTCTAATCTGTAAATTTCGCAACTGTTAGTCAGTTAGAACCAGCAGACTGGAGAGGCCCGACAGAACCGAACGGCCCAAATAGGCCGCCAGTTCCGAACGACCCGGTCGACCCGATCAGACCCGTGCAGACCTCTATGCTGCAAACTGTTCAACACAACAAAAACAGCAAGAACGTGGAACGAGCATAAGCAAACGCTGACTGCATACAACAAGGTCATTAGAAAGGCAAATATTGATACCTGAAGAAGACACTGTGAGGAGGTTAAGAGTATTCTCCCTGGTACTAGACTTCAACAGGCACATTTAAAAGAAAACTGGAAAGCCAGTTCGACTTTGAAATTTCCAACACGTCAATTACAGGTGACCGCACTATCTCTGGTCTCCCTTCAGTTACGGACTTGGCTTTTTAAGAAGTAAGCGCCATCAACACGACGTGCGGCCTGCGCTCTACAAATGAATAACGTGAAGGAAACACAAAGAGTTATCTGTAGCTATACGACAGGTTCTTTTAAGTAGAAGAGTTCGAGACCTAGACTGTAGAACGCGAAGCGCCATCTTGCGCTCTATAAATAAATGGCGTGAAGGAAACACGAAGTGTGGCCTGCGCTCTACAAATGAATAACGTGAAGGAAACACAAAATGTTATCTGTAGCTACACGACAGGTTCTTTTAAGAAGAAGAATTCGAGATTGGG